>CM062210.1:192500-220000 GCA_031216445.1 Lateolabrax maculatus
TGCACTGTGCTGATACCTGTACACACACAACTCATATCTTTAAATACATTCAAAAAAAAAGTTGTACTATTATTTTGTTGTATATATGATATATAATTGTTGTAAAGTTATTCTTTACTTAAATGTATATATTTCCAACAGCACAGTCAGAATTCTTTGTAAATCTTTGTTTTTACACATACTTTGGCAACATAAACGTCTGTTTCCCATGCCAATAAAGGTCTTTTGAATTTATTTGAGAGAGCGGGGGGGGGGGGGGGTATTTCACCGACATTTAGAATCATTGATTTATAACCCCAGTCTATCAAAATAGAGACAAATTTGACCCTAATATTTACAGAGGCATCTGTGTGAACAGTAATCTGGGGGAGGTTGTCTGTAGTATTATGAATGCCAGACTTCTGAACTTCCTTACCAAACACAATGTCTTGAGCAAAAGCCAAATTGGATTTGTACCAAAACACAGCACAACCGATCATATTTACACCCTACACAGCCTAATTGATAAACACATAAACCAAGATAAAATCAAAATGTATGCTTGTTTTATTGACTTCCAAAAAGCTTTTGATTCTATTTGGCATACAGGGCTGTTTTACAAAGTTATTGAGAGTTGTGTAGGGGGTAAAACATATGACATTATTAAATCAATGTATTCTGGTAATATGTGCTGCGTAAAAAATGGCAGAAATAGAATAGAATTCTTTACCCAAGGGTGAGGCGTTTGTCAGGGCTGTAACCTCAGCCCTGCAATCTACAATATCTACATTAATAAATTGGCTACTACACTAAAAAAGTCCTCTGTCTCTGGTGTAAGTCTCCACAATCAGGAGGGGAAATGCCTACTCTTTGCAGATGACGTGGTTCTGCTGTCCCCCACAGCACATGGCCTACAGCGCAGCCTGGATCTGCTAGAGCGTTACTGTCAGACCTGAACCTAAACCCCAAAAAGACCAAAATAATGATATTCCAAAAAACATCCAGATCTCAGGACGTTCTACCAAAGTTCTCTATTGGTACAAAACATGTAGAATACTGCACACTACACCTGTCCAGGATTAAAACTAAGTTCAACTGGATAGTTTAATGAAGCCGTTCAGGTTCTGGGAGGGAAAGCACGCTGGGCTTTCTATGACATAAAAAAGAACATACAGACAGAAATACCTATTTGAATTTGGTTAAAATTAATTGAGTGTGTTATTGAACCAATTGCACTCTATGGCAGTGAGGTGTGGGGTCTACTTACAAAACAAAACTTTACTCAGTGGGATAAACAGCCCACTGAGACCCTGCATGCAGAGTTCTGTAAGATTCTCCTACATGTCCAGAGGAAAGCTACAAACAATGCATGCAGGGCAGAATTAGGCCAATACCCACTAATACTAAACTTACAAACAAGAGCAAACTAAGTGACCCCTCTCGTATCATTACTGAGCCTTGCAGGGCCAAGAGCTGAGGAGTAATAGGAACCCCCTGACCCAAACCGGCTCTATTAACACACCTCAGGGCCAGAACACATCACCAATCAGACACAATCAAATTACCAAACAGTTCAAACTAAACTACATCACCTATTGGCAAACACAAACAAAAGCACAGAGCAAAATGCAGTGCTATCTTGTTCTACATCGACAGTTCACAACAGCAGATTATTTGAGCAAGGTGACTGATCAACAACTAAAACAAACCTTAACAAAGTTCAGACTGAGTGAGCTCAGCCTGGCTATAGAAAACCTGGTCCCTGCAGAGCAAAGGCTGTGCAGTCAGTCAGCCGTCAGTGGACCTGAAACAGAGCTACACTTCCTCACCAAATGGGACAAATATAAACACTTTAGAGAAGCACATTTAAAAAAATTTGAATTAATATCAAAAGGTTTTCTGAAACTATTGGACAAAGACAAACTACCAGTCAGACAAACTACCATAGATTTCTGATCCTTCATGCCAATAAAACTCAATAAAGAATTTTGAATTTTGGATGGAAACCGACAGCCAGTTAAACAAGATTCACAGAATCCACATCGTCTGTTCACTCCCAAAGAACAGCAGAGCACAGGTTCATAACCCACTGGGAATCTTTCACATCCTTCATCATTCACTTATAATTCAAATCTATTTTTAAATGAGCTTTCAAGATTTTTACAAACATGAAAACAGCATCATCTTCCACAGCTTTCCCTAATCAGACACACGGCCATCTTTTCCCTCCCAGGATGAAATTTAAAAGCTGCTTCTTCTGAGAAGTCCTGTAGCCCTGAATGTGTTCAGAAAAACAGTGGCAGCAGCCGACAACAGTCCATGAAACAGTGAAAAACTATCTCATGATTACTGCAGAACAGGCATCCTCATCAGGTGAACAGCCGTCACAATACTGGGTCCACTCACCATCTGCGACAGTGTCTCTCTATTTGTTCACACGAGTGAAAACACAAGTCTGTCTCACCTCTAAACGGGAGGCCCCACCTGACAGACTGCACAGAACCGGGTCCCATACAGGACTGGTTTCTGGAGCAGCCAGTACACTGAGCTGTGGTGCCCCAGTCTCTCCTTTTTTAACAAGCTCCACACCTTCAACAGCCCGTGATAGAATCCAGGTAGTTTCCTGGTGTTAAGCTGCTTTAGGTCTATCAGAAACAAAGATCAGCTCAGTCCTGGTCCACCTAGCTGGATCAAGATGGTGCAAGCCAGCGGCCCCCCACACTGGGTCAGCAGGACCACAGAAATCTTTGTAGAAAGTGGAAACTGAAGGCAGCCCCCCTGCTGATCAGGAGGATCGTGCCCTGCCCTCCTTCACCCATCGGCAGATACAGCATCCTCTGAGGCACCCAGTGCAGTCTGTCTCAGAAAAAGTTCACAAGAAGGGCCTGGACCTTTGACAGCATATCTGGTGGTGGTGGGGGGGTTAACACATGACAGTCCATACCATGAAGTTACAAGGACTCCACCTCTGTAGGACATCCTGGTTAAAAGCCACTTCCACCATGCTAAGCGACCTTTGACCTTTTAAAGAACATTCTCCCAGTTTTTAAGAACAACAGATTGATCACCCTATTCACATAAAGTCAATAATATAATGTCAATAATATAATGTCCATATATAATGTCAATAATTGAGTGTCCTGTATATAATTTCCATATATATATAGAATGTCCTGTATATAAAGTCAATAATTTAGATGTTCAGATGTGTCAGGTGTCTAACATGCCTCCGTCACTCTGCTTCCAGGCTTTGTGCTAAGCTAAGCTAACAGGTGGTGGATTCCTCTGACTGTGGGACAAACAGCTGATGGAGGATTTCTCCAACACTCCCAGTCTGAGCTGGTGTCTGCTGGTCTATCTATACTGGGAACTCCCCCTTCCTCGCATCTCCTCTCTCTGCCGCCCCCCCCTCCCACGTCTCTCCACACAGAGACCGACAGCAGCCGGACTGATCGGAGGTGAGTTTGTTTCTTCTGGTTATGTCTCTATTGATTGTTTATCATACTCTGATAACATGTAGATAACATCTTATTGACACATTGATATACATATTAATAGCATATTGATAACTGATTGACTGCACTGGTGATAGTTAGGAGGAGAGAGAAATTAGTAGAGAAGATTAGGGAGCGACGACACAATCAGTAGATAAATAAATGAAATTAAATTATGAGGACTTTCACCTGCAGCCAACTGTGACTCAGACCGACACAGTTTAGTTTGATCATCTGTATGTTTATGTTTGTAGACCTGATCACATCATCTGCTGTGTTTCCTGGATCTGGATCAGACTTTAAATCAGACCGAATGCGCCCTATAGAGACAAGCAGACCTAATTTAAACCAGATCCAGACCTGATAAACCACGTTGAGAATCAGCTCTGGATCACATCTGAGCTGCCTTGTTAAAAAAACAATCATTTTCATTACTGACCAATATTTTCTCCATCAATCGATGAATATGGGAGTGGAGAACCATTACGGGACCAGGTCTGGTCAGAACATGTTCTGTATCCATTGGCATCTGTGCTAGACCTTGTGCTCCTGTTCTGGATCGGGCCTGTTGTGCTGGTGGACTCTGAACCGGCCCGGTTTTGCTCTAACTACTGAACTGATTTGTCAAGTCAAATATCATCTCAAACTTTCCAAAATTAAACTTTTACCATCAAGTAAAAAAGTTTAAATTCAATCAGAGAGTTCAATCAAAACTTGAGTTAAATGTGCAGAAGTCCATGTGGTTTTCAGAGGATTTAAGGTCTCATTCTGCAGGAGGAATAACCAGGTCAGATTACTGTCTGAGGACCTGAGTGAAAACACTTATCCCTGACGCTCTGATTGGCCGACACCATCCATTTCCTACTAATGGACACAGAAGCCACTAGCGTTAGCCTGCGCACCCCACTCTTTTCTCCCCAGGGAACCAAAACCATTAGACCAAAGTTCCCCACCAACACACATACACACTGATCAATACACTGGAGGCAGACTTCCTTTCACACACACACATTATCAATATTTAATCTCAGCTCAGCTTCGTCCCTCCAACAACCACAAGATTTAAATAGACTCGGACATAAAATAACAAACATAAAACTCAGATTTCACACCTTTACTAAAATTTGAATCAATAAATGACACTTTTAAATGCATGGGACATAATTCAAATATACTTTAAAGTAAGTAATGACAGAGTCTGAGGTGTCCTGATATGAAGATGTCATGTTGGATCTTTTTAGCCTCTGTTAGCTCCTGGTTTTGGTTTTCCAGTGTGTTTTAGTTTCAGTAGATAAACTGATCACATGTTTGTGATGTTTACAGACTGTTGGACAAAAACATCTATGAATGGAGGTTTTACCTTTAAGGAAATAAAAAGTAGAATTTAACTACATTTTAATCTCAAAGTAGAGTAAAAAAAAAAGTTAAGCTTTTAACATTTTAAATAAACTAAAATAAAATACAAATGATCTGATCTAAACAGTAACTTTAATGTGCAGGTTAAGGAAAGTAAAAAAATAATTGAACTAAACTAATCTTAAATTAGCTTAACTAAACTAAATGTTACATTATCAAAGCAAACAGGAAGTGAAGAACACGAAGGAGGTTTAAACTTCATAAACTCAAACAAAGTTAACTAAACTAAACCTGCAGTCAGTTGGTTTACAGATTACACATCTGTGATTGGCTGACAGGATCCATTTCTTCTGTCTGATTTTGCAGGATGTTGTCGTCTCCACCTACCACCTCCTTCCCCACCTCCTCCATCCCCCCTCCACCCCCCCAGACAGTGATCTCTGACCCCTGCTACGTTACCATGGAAACCTACTGGAGAGAAGTGCGGAGCATCGAGGAGGAAAAGGAAGGAGAAGAAGACGAAGAAGAAGAGGAAGAGGAAGAGGAGAGGGAGAGTATGGACGGTAAGTCAAAGTGACAGCAGAATGAGACATTGTGTTTCTGTCTGACTTCCACCCATCTTTGTGTACCTGCAGAAGTGGAGCTGGAGGAGGCGTGGCTGACGGAGGCGGGGTTATCCTCCCTGATGACGGGCACGTTGTCAGGGGAGCCATCGCCATCGCCGGCCGAGGTGCTGCTGTCCACGTTGACACGGCAACAAGCTGCCACAGTGAAGAAGAGGTTGGACAATTACAACGAGACGCTGAAGACGAGGAACAGGCAGCCTATCAGAGATGTCCGGGACATCTTCACTGAGGTGGGAAACTTAATAATGTTATACTTCACCTGTGTGTCCTGGAGGCTGCATTCTGAACCTAGAACTTGAAGGGAATTGTAGGTTGAAACATGTGAAACATGTGAAACATGACTCAGCATTTTCTCTCTCTCTCTCTCTTTCTCACACGCAACACTGTTCCAGCCTGATGATGACTCAGCAGAAAGATGCCCCTCCCCTCCCTCCGATCACGCCGAGTCTCCACCGAGTCGATACCACACCACCACCAAAACCATCCGCCGAAACACTCACAGAGGTACCTGTCTGTCTGCCCACCTGTCTGTCTGTCTGTCCACCTGTCTGTCTGTCTGTCCTTTAGGAGATTCTGGTGGTCCTGTAGTTTAAGTAGTTTTAAGTGTCGCAGGATGTTCTAGTGGTTCTTTGGGTTCCTGTTGTTATTTAGGTGATTTTAACTGTCCTGTAGGAGGTTGCAGTTGTCTTTGTCCTTTAGAAGGTTCTACTGGTCCTTTAGGTGGTTCTATAGGTCCCTTACATGGTTCTATAGGTCCCTTAGGGCAACGTTTTTCAACCCTGGTCCGGGGGCCTACTGCCCTGCAGGGAAACATCTAAATCATGCAGGGCAATGGGTCCCCAAGACCAGGGTTGAGAAACGCTGCTTTAGGGGATTTTAATATTCCTTTAGGAAGTTTTAGTGGCCCTTAAGGTGGTTCTAGTGGTCCTTTTGGAAGTTTTAGTGGCCCTTTAGGTGGTTCTAGTGGTCCCTTTAGATGGTTCTAGAGGTCCTTTAGGTTCTTGTTATAATTGAGGTGGTGCTAAGTGTCCTGCAGGACGTTGTAGCAGGCTTTGGGGAGGTTCTAGTGGTCCTGGTGGTGGTTCTAGTGGTGCATTAGGAGGTTCTAGTTATCTTTTCGGAGGTTCCAGTGGTTCCCTTTTCTTCTTTTATTGTTCTCTGATAAACCCACTCAAGCTGCTGAGTAGCAAACAAGAGACAGACTCAGTCAGAGAGCAGCTGGTGAACACAGTGCAGCATTCAGCAGCTACAGAGGCAGATATTTCCCTCAGGCAGAGGTGGAGACCAAACACCGAGCTAACAGAGAGAATACTGGACTCAAGCACGACTCCACATGAAAGATCATGTTGATCCACAGCTGCTGGACGTGGAAATAAACAGCTCTTGGCTCTTTGTCTGTGTTTGTATTTCCAGTTCGACCAACTCTTCCTACGTTTCTTTTTGAGGATCAACTACCTGAACACCCTTCATCCCCCACAAACACACACTCTCCCACAAACACTCACACTCCCACAAACACTCACTCTCCTACAAACACACACACTCCCACAAACACACACACTCCCACAAACACACACACTCCCACAAACACACACTTTCCGATACACACTGATTCTCTGACATCCCCGCCTGTCAGTCAGTGGAGACAAGCTGATTGGCTGCTGCGGGACTCTCCGTATTCAGAGGGCGTGGCAGAGCACAAAAGGGGCGGGACTTGTTGGGACTGCCTGCGTTTCCATGGAGATGATAGTGACCTGCCGGTGAGTCTGACCTCTGACCTTTGACCTCCTCCTGCTGAAACACAACACTAATAACTCATATTATCATTCTTTGTCTTCTATTTGGAGGATAAGCTGCTCTGAGCGAACTACAGTTTCCACAATGCTTTGGGGGATGTAAATAGAAAGTATAATAGCGTGCATGTGTGTGTGTGTGTGTGTGTGTGTGTGTGTGTGTGTAGTTTGTACCTGTCTCACCCTCTCAAGGTCTCACCTCGGTAGACGACCTGTCGTCATCTGACCTCACCCGCCTCGGCTTCATCTCTCACATCGAGCTCTCCACCTTCCTGCTCGCTCTGGGCGTCCAAACCAAACACACCCGCCCGCCTCGCCGCAGGACCCGGGGTGAGCTTCATTTTTACACCACAGTTTGAACGCAGGTTTGAGACGAGACAACGCACAGCTGAGGGTTCAGAGTTTAAACCAATTAGACGTCAGATAGAGAAGGCAGCTGATTGGAAGGTTTAGTGAATGAGAATGAGGTCATCGCTAAATTAAACAGATTTACTTCCAACGAGTGAATCCACGAAAAACAAAACAACAACAAATCAACACAACAACACAGCTGATGTGATGCTGTCAGGGGTGTAGCTGACAGAAATATAGCAACATTCATTCTGATTTACCTTTGGATGAAAGCTGGTTTTGTGTATAAATTATTCCCAAACTACTCACATTGTGAACCTTGAAATTACATGTAAATATATGCAACAATACATGTAATATGCAGTAACAAATGTAATAATCAGGGTGGTAAACAGTTGAAAATTAATTTTAAGGAACATAAAACCTGATTTTGAAAGTTTTTTCAACTTTCACTTATCAAAGAAAACTTAGTTTAATGTCTTTTTACGTCATCTTGCTGAGTGGGTGGGGCTTCAATAATTGGTTGTGAAGTGGTTGTTAATATGACTTTGCAGTTGTTGGGGGGTTTCATACAGACTGTGTAATGCATCAGAGCTGTTGTCCATTAAAGGACGCAGCAGACGATCCTGCTGTCTTGTACTTTGTTTTGTGCAGGAGGGAAAAATAAAACCTTTCAGATGTTTCTTTGTTCTTCTGAATCAAAACTATTAGCCTGGGAACCAGATGAATCTGCGAGTTCATGTTTCATGTGCTCTGGCAGAGACACCTGCCCCCCCTTCCATTCAGACAGATTTCCACGAGACCTGGAATTTGTTGAGCCAATCACAGCCGTTTATCTGATATGAGGCGGATTTAATACGATGAGTGACGGAGGATAAACAGCCAAGACGGTCCATTTTCTCTAAACGAAGAACAAACAACTGCACTAGAAGCTTTTGTTGTTAAGAAATATGTGTTTGCCGAAATTCCGACAGGACGTACGACAGGATGACGTTTCGTTGCTCTGATTGGCCGTCTGCACCCGTTGATTACGCCCCTTTGAAATCGAAAATGAACTGAGAGGAAGGAGACGCTTCTCACATTGGGTTTTTATCTGTCTCACTCTCTCCCTGTCTGCCTGCCTGTCTGTCTCTCAGACAGCGGTGTGTTCGGTGTTCCTTTGAACTCGCTGTTGGAGAACAACAGGAAGAAGTTTCCCGGAGTCAAAGTTCCTGTCGTCTTCCAGAAGGTGAGGAATCTGTCTGTCTGACCGACTGTCTGTCTGTCTGTCTGTCTCTCTGTGATCCAGTGTGGTTAGATGCTCTCAGGTCATGACATCACTTCCTGTCCAGCTCCTGTAACTCAACACGACCTGAAGTGTGTTTCCATATTTAATCACCTGAGGAAACACCTGAATACTCCTTATTAATGTTGCAATACCCATGAGCCTCAGCTGCTGTTGCCATGGAGAAGCAGCCAGTCAGAGGAGTGATTCAGAGCACACGTGAAATCAAAACACGTCGTCATGGTAACTGAATTGGCTGAAAGTGAACCAGAATTTACACTTGAAGCTCTGTGATTGGCTGTTTCTCACTGAAATGCACCCTGGGAGTTGAAGTTCACTTTTATCCTCACTCAGTCTTGTCTGTGTGTGTGTGTGTGTGTGTGTGTTGGTGTAGCTGTTGTGTATCTTAGAGCAGACCGGCCTGCAGACTGAAGGGATTCTCAGAGTACCAGGATCAGCTGCTAGACTGAAGGTAACACACACCCACACACACGGAGGAGAGAGAGGAGAGAGGGGAGAGAGAGGGGGGGGGGGGGGGGGGGGGAGACAACATAATAATCAGACTAATAATAATCAGTGCAGCAGTGAGTGTGGAGCAGGAACATGGGGGCAGTAGACGGCTGCAGTCACAGATCCAGACTCTACAGCTCCAGAGGCACAAACACCTGCAGGAAGAGAGAAAGCTCCAAACTACAGGAAGAGGTGGAGTTAGTAACATGCAGTAATGGGATAAGAGAGGAGAGAGGAGCTCAGTGCATCATGGGAAATCCCCCGGCAGTCTAGGCCTATAGCAGCATAACTAAGGGATGGTTCAGGGCTCACCTGAGCCAGCCCTAACTATAAGCTTTATCAAAGAGGAACGTTTGAAGCAGACTCTTAAATGAGGAGAGGGGGTCTGCCTCCAGAACCCAAACTGGGAGCTGATTCCACAGGAGAGGAGCTTGGTAACTGAAGGATCTGGGTCCTGTTCTACTTTTAGAGACCGTAGGAACCACAAGGAACCCTGGATTCTGTGAGCGTAGTGCTCTAGTGGGGTAACATGGTACTATGAGTGGCGACCTCCAGTGGAGGATTGTACATAGGGCCAGAGCTACAAACAGGTATCTGGTGCACCTCAATCTTGGCACAGGGGACGGCTGTCCTTTCTGCTCGCAGACAGAGACGATACACCATCTGTTTATTCAGTGTTCCAGACTGGTTTGACTTTTCAGCTGAGTGCAGTTGTGGTTTCAGTGCTTTTTTTTCTTGTCTTTTTATTTATGGTCCACACTACTCTGCAAACAAAAATAATGTACACACAATTTAATTTCAGGACTCGCCAAACTAGCTATTTAGAAAACAAGGACAAAGTGTGTGAGGGGTCAGAGGAGGTGGTCCTGATGCTGACTGGGCTGTGAGATAGACGTTCTTTGGAACATCTGGGGTCTGCAGGACGTTCTGTGAACACACACAGTTCTAAACGAATGAACTGAAATAAAGGTCTGTTTTAAAATTCAAATCTTCTCTCTCTGTCCGTCTCTGTGTTTCTGTCTGTCTGTGTGTCTTTAGTACCTGCGTAGAGAGTTAGACAGGTGTTGGGGAGGGTTCGACTGGTCTGCAGTCAGACAGGTGGACGCTGCAGGTCTGCTGAAGCTTTTCATCAGAGAGCTGCCAACTCCTCTGCTGACACACACACACCTGTCCACCTACCGCGCAGTGCTGGGTACGCACACACACGTGCACACACACACACGCACAAACACACTCAAGCACACACACACACACACACAAACACACACACACACACACACAGTCTTCACCCTAATGATGATTTCATATGGGGAACTGCTCTTTGTCCCCATAAGGTAGGCGAGTCCCCACAATGTGACTGTTTTTTGTCAGAACCAACATGAACAACTGTACATGAATTATTGGGGGAGGGTTATCATAATTATACTGATATAATAGACAATAGAATATATCGATGTATACATAGAAAATGAAAGTGTATTATTATATTATAATGTTATATATTATGAATATTTATTATTAATAAGAAATTACATGATTAATTACCAAATAAAAAGTAACTCTCCTTAAATTAAATGAATAAGTAGGCAAACAAACCACTATCCACAGAAATAAAATGTTTATTATTATATATCTTTCTATATGTTTTTATATTTTCAGAGTTTCATTTGGAGCCTCTCATATTTATTTCAGGGTGATGATTGTCAATCAACCTCAGGGGGCAAAACCATTATGATTGGTTGCTCTGTCCCTGATTAAAGGTGTGGACACCCTTGATGACAACTGTTCCAATCTGGGTCGGTTGGACCGGGACTGCTCCGGTCTGGACCCGGACTGGGCCTGTTCCGGTCTCAGTCAGTTGGACAGAGTCTGTTCTGGTTCTGGGTCAGTTGGACCGGGACTGCTCCGGTCTGGACCCGGACTGGGCCTGTTCCGGTCTGGGTCAGTTGGACCGGGCCTGTTCCGGTTTGAGTCAATTGGACCAGGTCTGGTCTAGTCTGTGCTTTTTCCTGCTTTTTTCTTCTTCTTGTTCTTCTGTTTTGTTACAAGAACACGAGTTCACCTGTTTGTCCTCACGTTCTTGCATTCTAAAAAGCATAAATATAAGATTTAACCCCAATCATTTTCATACAGTCCCTAAATGCTGCTCCCTAATGAAGGCCTGAGGATTCATGATATGTGCTGACTCCTACTGAATGAAAACAGAATGAAATGATGTGTTTAACCTGGATTGTTGTCTCTGCAGGGATCTCCTCTGTGGTCCATCAGGTTCAGGCTCTGCAACTGCTGTCGTTATTGCTCCCTGAAGCTAACAGAGACACACTCAGAGTAAATTTACACCCACAACTCACAACACAATCAATTAATCATGATGTGTGTGTCTCACTCTGACAGTCAACATCTACACAAACCATCTCAGCTTCAGCAGGTGTAACTGTCAGTGCACAGGTTACAGGTGTAAGTACTGTCCCTCGATTGATCACTGAATTTCAGATTCTATCCATGAGTTGATCCAATTTTGAGTAATTTTAAAACTGAAAAGTAAATGTTAAGGATCTCCAGTCGTTGAACTTAACTTGTACAGTCGACTCCGGGACAGAGTGACATCACTGTTGGGTGTGGTCACAAGTGTGACTCTTCTGACCACAGCCAACCACATCGTCAGAGAAACATGTCCTCATTCCACCTGAAATCTTTGCATCTGTTCCTTTTGTTTATAGCTTCCACCTTAAATATATTTGTCTCTAGCTTCCACCTTACTTTTTTTGAGACTCTTTTGTGTTACCATCAGAGATTAGGTAAACCTGGATCTGTTCCCATGGTTACAGATAAACCTGGATCTGTTCCCATGGTTACAGATAAACCTGGATCTGTCCCCATGGTTACATATGTGTTTCCATGGTTACAGGCCTTGCTGGTCTTTCTGCGTAAGGTGGTCGCTCATCAGGACCAGAACAGGATGTCTCTGTGGAACGTCTCCATGGTAATGGCGCCCAACCTGTTCACCTGCCATCATCGTGGCAACAAGTGCTCCGTCACCAAGCAACGTGAGGAAATGGAGGAGGCGGTGGGCGGAGCTCACCTGGTCCAACTGATGATCACACACCAGGACCTGCTGTGGACTGTGAGTCAGAAGAAACGCACCTGCACAATCTCAGTGAGATCACTGTCTTGGCTGTCTTTGACATAACTTCCTGCTTTCTTTGGTAGATTCCCAGCTTCCTGCTGTCTCAGGTGAGACAGATGAACCAGGCGTCCAATCAGAAACAGCTCGGCCTGATCAAGACAAAAAGACGACTGCTAAGGAGGAAGACCGACAAGAACGACAGAAACCAGGTGAGACAGAAACCAGTAAATCAAGTGAGACCAGAGAACCAGGTGAGACAGAGACCAGAGAGACCAGGTGAGACAGAGAACCAGTCGAGACAGAAACCAGAGAGACCAGGTAAGACAAAGAACCTGGTGAGACAGTGACCAGAGAAGCCGGTCAGACAGAAACCAATAAATCAGATGAGACAGAGACCAGAGAGACCAGGTGTGACAGAGAACCAAGTGTGACAGAGACCAGAGAACCAGGTTAAACAGAGAACCAGGTGAGACAGAGAACAGAGAGAGTTCACCTGTTTGTCCTCAGTGTGTGTGTGTGTGTGCAGATCACCGAGCTGTGTAAAGGTGTGATCAGGGTTCACGCCCCCCTGCACACCAAGGTTTCCATGGCGATACAGCTTGATGGACAGACGACAGCGAAAGACGTCACCGCTCGCTTTGAGTGTGACAACAGGTACCACACAGACACACACAGACACACACACACACACACACACACAGACACACACAGACACACACAGACAGACACACACACAGACACACACAGACACACACAGACACACACACACACACAAAGACACTATTCCATTAATTCCATCAGACTAAAACAGTAGAAATAATTGACTGATTACTACAGCGTCTTGAAATAACTTTTGTTATGATTTGGGGCTATACAAATAAAATTGACTTGACTTGACTGATCGATACGATTGATAATCTATCAATGTGTTGGATCTCTCTCTCTCTCCCTCTCTGTGAATGTCTCTCAACCAGCAGTCCAGTTCAGCATCTGTATGAAGTCGGAGGAAACATCAGTGAGTCTGATTATAAGGTCACGTAAACATCATGTAACATGTGATCATCATGTTAACATGTGAATGTCATGTAACATCATGTAAACATCATGTGAACATCACGTAAACATCATGTAACATGTGAACATCATGTTAACATGTGAATGTCATGTGTATTTCAAACATGTTAAATTACCACAAGAAAATAAGACCTGTCTCTCTCTCTGTCTGTCTCTCAGGTGAGCGCCGTCTCCATCCAGACTGCGTGCTATTGGACGTTTACAGAGTGAATCCCCACTGTGATTGGCTGATCAAACCCTGACACACAGCTAATCTCACGTTTTGTCCAACCCATATCTCACCACTAAACTGAGACAATTTAACAAGCATCTGACAGAGGCGTGACCTCTGTCTGTTGTCATGGAGATGACAGCAGTGACATCACATCCCTGAGAAGACTAACATGAACACTCGAGTATCCAGTTTGACTTCATCAGACATGTTTTTATAATGGAGACTTTTTGTCAACATCAAACTCAGTTCAGTCAGGACCATTGTGACAAAGAAACTTGATCTACATGCAGTAGATATATTTGCAGTAAGATGTATTTGGCGGTATGCTCTGTTCTGAGACCTCCTGGTAGAGCACATGGCAAGAACCCCCCGAAGGGTCCAGAACAGAGCAGCATCAACAGAAATGACATTGATAAGTCAAACACAGCATGAAGGGAGGAGCTGGGGTGGAGGTGGGTTGTGAAGCGGCTTGCGGAGGAAGCAGCCAGGATAGGCGGCTGAAGCAGCTTGAATATGGCGCCCTGAGTGAGATCACCAATAGATGTATGGAAGGGAATCAGCTGATCCATCAGCTGATGTGGCTCCTGGATTGCAATGGTCAGCTGATGTAGCTGGATACTGAGCTGAGCTTGACTCCGTGGCCTGCCTGAACTAACGCCATGCTCAATTTTTTATTTGTTGATCCTGTAGTTTGTATGTATTTTACTGTTACTGATCACACAGCAAGGCATTTAACTAAATCTCATCATCCTCTTTGTTTGCGTCATCTGATCAAACTTTGGTTTATTGTGAAGATGTTGATGCTTGTATTAAAGCCATGACGAGCTGCTGATGGTGTTTGTCTCCTCCTGCTGGTCAGTGTTTGTATCTACAGATTCATGTCAGAAGGGTTGTAATATATAATATTCACTAATTATAATATACATTAATTGCTTTTACTTGTAAACTGGCAAACATCAGATTGAATAAATGTGAGATGATGCACCTCTGTGCACTCCTGAAACCCAGAGAACTAACTGATTGATTTAAATGCAGATACTAGTAGAAAAGTTTAATTACATTTAATTAATTTAATTGTAGTTTAGTAAAACACAGTGAAATAAAACAGATGTGTTAAAACACAGCAGCTCTGCTCATTAAACTGAACAGAACAACAGTTTTATTTACAACAAACCAATAGCTTCAAAATCAACCATTTTCTGTACAGAGTTTGGTTCAGACTGAAAAACAGATTCTGTACATTTACAAAGTGACATAATTACAAATCATACATGAAGCCAGAGGAGAGGGAGAAGGTCACACAGACAGTCGTCCATGTTAAACACGTTCATCACATGATTGCTGAGGTCCTCAGTCCATGTTCACTGATACAGAGCAGGAAAAAACAAATGCAGAACTTCTAAAAGTCTGCTGAAGAATAAAAAATCTATCAAGATACAG
The DNA here is from genome assembly GCA_031216445.1 of Lateolabrax maculatus. NCBI lineage: Eukaryota > Metazoa > Chordata > Actinopteri > Acropomatiformes > Lateolabracidae > Lateolabrax > Lateolabrax maculatus. The sequence goes on from CM062210.1 coordinate 207,729, forward strand.
TGAAAATATTTGTATTAATACAGTTACACTGATCAGCTGAAGCTGTCCAGCTGTTAGGAGCAGCTGATGCTGTCCAGATGTTGCTCTTCAGCAGCCATGGCAGCAGCCTGCAGTGTCTCGGTGTCGCTCTGCAGAGGATTCAGCTGTTTCCTCTCACTGTGCATGTTGTTCTCATGACGCTTCAGATCGGAGGCCTGAAAGTACAGAGAGACACTGAACTCACCACAGGAACACATACACACAGTCAGTAGTACTATGAGTAGTACTAGTATCAGCAGTATCCATAGTATCAGCAGTATCCATAGTATCAGTAGTATCCATAGTATCCCCAGTATCAGCAGTATCAATAGTATCAGCAGTATCAATAGTATCAGCAGTATCAGCAGTATCAATAGTATCAGCAGTATCAGCAGTATCAATAGTATCAGCAGTATCAATAGTATCAGCAGTATCAATAGTATCAGCAGTACCTTTGCGAAGGCCTTGGTACAGGACGGACAGACGAACGGTTTCTCTCCTCTGTGTCTCCTCTCGTGATCCTTCAGGTGAGACTTGTGTTTAAACGCCTGGAGACAGACAGACAAGTGAGTAACAGACAGACAGGTGAGCGACAGACAGACAGTTAAGAGACAAACAGGTGGGAGACAGACAGGTGAGCGACAGACAGACAGGTAAGAAACAAACAGGTGGGAGACAGACAGGTGAGTAAGAGACAGACAGGTAAGAGAAAGACAGGTGGGAGACAGACAGGTAGGTGAGAGGCACCTTGTCACACATCTGGCAAGCGAACGGCCTCTCGTTGCTGTGAACTCGTTCATGTTTTTTCAGGTCTGGAGCTCGAATGAATGATTTCCCACAAACATCACACCTGTACGGTTTGAAGCCCGTGTGGATCTTCAGGTGTTCTAAAACACACAGGTGAGGGCGGAGCCAAACACTTAAAGTCAGTGAAAAAAACACATCACTTTTAAAGTGTCCATCATCTGTATTAACTAAAGCTTTATACTGTTTTTATCTGATGTCAGGTGAACATACCTGAGCACAGGTGTGATGAGGGGCGTTTTTACCTTTCAGGTGAGCGTGGGTGGTGAAAGCTTTGGTGCAAATCTCACAGGCAAATGGACGCTCTGCTGAATGTAGCTTCTCATGTTTCCTGAAGACGGAGAAAACAAGTGAGTTGACCAGGTGTGTAGAGCAGGTGTGTAGAGCAGGTGTGTAGAGCAGGTGTGTAGAGCAGGTGTGTAGAGCAGGTGTGTAGAGCAGGTGTGTAGAGCAGGTTACCTGAGTCTGCTCTCGTCCAGGAAGGTCTTCCCACACACCTGGCAGGCGAGCTGCTCTCGGTGTCCGTACAGCAGGTATTCAAACTTCATGTCGGTCGTGGCCGTCGACCAACCGGGCGGCTGCTCGTCCTTCACCTCTCCCATACTGTCTGCAAATGTCAGCGTCTGGGTGGCGTGGTGCTCTGCCCCTATCTCTTTAGGCTCCGCCTCCATCTCTGTCACCACGTCCTGATCGTAGCAGGTCACCTGGAGAAGTCACACAGGTGTGGTCACAAGTGCTGTTTCCCTGTGGTTACCTGTATATAGGTACCCTGGGAACCAGACGAATCTGCAGCTCATGTTTTATTTGCTCTGGCAGATCCCTCTGGCCCCTCTCTTGGTCAGACCGATTTCCTTGGTACTGGCAGCGCCGTTGTGTCGGGCAAACCAATCACAACCATTTATCTGGTATGAGGCGGGTCTAATACGTTGACTGACGGAGAGGAGCGCCGTTCAGGCAGCTTTGTAAATAACCAACATAGCTGCCGCTGATGCAGAGCGTTCCCCGGCGGCTACAGTGGCAGTATTAAACGGACTGGATGGTAAATTTTCTCTAAAAGAAGAACAAACAACTGCACTTAAGCTTTATGTTGGTAAGGAATATGTGTTTGCCGAAACTTCTGACAGGACAAACCGGCCGACATGATGGCGTTTAGTTGCTCTGATTGGTTGTCTCCGCCCGTCGACAACGAAAATCAACTGAGAGGTTCCAGACTGATACGCGTTTGTGAATTAGTCTGGAGATGCCAGGATAGTATTTAGGTGTGTTTAGCCTTGTATCGCTATCATTGTTGGGACCGATGTCAGCTTTAAGCCACTGAAGTGAGGACATGTTGATGGTCAAAGAGGGTCCCCACAAGTACATAAATACAAACGGGTATGTGTACCTTGTGTACGTCCTCATTGGTCAGTTCTTTCAGGATGGCTTCCTGCACGCGCAGCGCTGCACTGGGAGATTTATCAAGCTCCTGATTGGCCGACGCCTCAACAAGGTCATCTGTGGTGGGTGTCTCATCGTGCTCTCCAAGCACCTGCACACGCACACACACAGTCACAATGATATAACAATGTTATAGGATAAAGTGTTAAAGCTAATGTGACACATCTTACTGATTTTTATTGATCAGTTTGTACCTCCGTGTCTGCAGCCAGCTGAGCCTCGGGCGGCAGCGCCATCTTTACGATGTCATAGGGAAACTTCTCTTTGTCCTCCGATGACACGTCTCGTTTCTGAGGACACATGAACGCACCATCACACAGGAGGAGGAGCTTTACCTGTCTAACAAACAGGTGAACAGGCAGTAGACACACGTGCTTTAACATCACGGACCAGGTGACATCATCAGTGACATCAGCAGAAACTCAAGACGGGGGGGAGGGGGGAGGGGGGAGGCTGACCCCGTCTAAAGAGAGAGGGGGCGCTACCTTCTGATAGTGTCCTTGAACACAGCGTTCATTACCTGGATGTTACCTGCCTGTCTGTAGATCACTTTTGTGTGTGCGTTTTACCTGCGTGTGTGTGTGTGTGTTACCTGTGAGCAAAGTTTGTCGAGGAAGCGGATGCCGAGGATCTGTCCAGATGACATCATGAGGTTGACGTCCCTTTTCTTGACGGAGATCTTTGCGGTGTACATGTAGTTCAACACCTCCTCAAAGATATCTGAGCGGATGAAGTCGATCTCAATCACAGAGGAGTTGTCCACCTGAGGAGACGCACAAAGGTGAGGGTCACAGTTCAGACATTTGTGCCTGCAGTAATCCTGGTGGTGTTTCAAGTATTTAGGTCGTACCTCGTGTTTTTTGAAGAGCTTTTTGAAGTAGTTGGAGCAGGCAGCGAGCACGCAGCGGTGAGCGCGGAACTTGACGTCTTCGACCACCACGGCAATGTCGCAGTGCTCGCCCTCCAGTCGCTGCTCGTTCAGCAGCTTCAGGAAGATGCTCTTATGTTCGTCGTCCACGTACTTCACCGTCTCCGCCATCTGAACACGGTCAGGTAAAACATCAGGTGTCTGATTAGTTCACTCAAATCAAGATTCACATCAGAAAACCCAAGAGTCACAGATCTGAAACAAATGCTTCTTTCTTCTGTATTAATTGAATAACTCAGAACAATAAATATTTAAAGACTTACATAAACAATGTTAATATTAATGGATTTAGCCCATAATTTGTCTTCTGTCTATTACATAGATAATCATGCTCTAAGTTTTGGAACTACAGTTCCCATAATGCCTTGGGGGATGCAAACAGGATGTATAATGTTGGAGTTAGTTAGCTGTGAGTTTAACCTTGAGTTTTTCTCCTGTCTGCAGTGTCCCTGTAGTCAGGTGTGTCCATTACAGAGTGAACCAGCAGACAGCAGCTCCTGTCTGCAGTGTCCCCATGGACGGACAGACAACATCACCGATCACTAAGACTGAAGGAAACTTAGAAACAGATTCTTTTGTTCTCTGGTTTCTGAGCTGATTTCTGGAGCTTTATTCTGGAAGGACATCAGAGACAATAACTTCCTGTGGAAGGTTGGATGTATAATCCAGGGAATATCTGTTCTGTCACCACCTGTACATACACACCGCTGACGTGTAGGTGACAAACTACAATAACTCTCTTAACGGGATCAGAGCACACAGAAAGCAGCTGTAACACTGATTACGTTTATACGCATACTAATGTTCCACTATTACGGCGCTGCAGCCCCCCACTCACCCGAGGGACTAATCCCTGCAGGTAAAGGGCGCTGCAGCCCCCCACTCACCCGAGGGACGAATCCCTGCAGGTAAAGGGCGCTGCAGCCCCCCACTCACCCGAGGGACGAATCCCTGCAGGTAAAGGGCGCTGCAGCCCCTCACGTCCTGGGACACCTGTCAGAACAATGTTCGATACTAAAGTCAAATCCAATCACTTCCTGTTGCCCCCTGGTTGATATGTTCAATATGTTTCTGTAAAGTGCTGAACTGGGACCAGGTGAGCTGCAGGGTCTCGGGTCCTCGCTCAAAGGCTCGTGCCCCCCCCAGTCTGGTTTCAATAGTTCATGTACCTCTTCTGCCGCGGACACGCGCACCGGAGCGTGTGCACGCGTCCTGAAGAACCGGGGACAGACAGCAGACAGGCTAGCTGTTAGCATGGAGCAGACTGTCGTTATTTACCGGAACAGACCGGGTTTCATCAGGAAACACCCACAGTCCGGGTTCGGGTCTGGGTCCGGGTCCCGGTCCGGTCCCGGTCCGGGACACCGAGTTCGACTCTGTCTGCAGTTAATTTAAAGGGGACTGAAGAGGGCTACCGGGCCGGCGGCTGCCAGACTAACTGCCCCGTGCTGGCGGAGCAGATCATCGGATCCGGATTTAAGCGTTTGACGGTAAAACGGTAACTTGTTGGCGGGAGAGCGGCGGTTCACCGGAGCTTGGTCACGGTGTACCGGTAGCCTGCAGGAGCTAACATGCTAATCAAACATTAAACTACACGAAGGTTACGGCGGAGAAACCGAACTCCCGGTGACCCGCCGCCTCCCGGTGACCCGCAGCCCGGGTTCAGGAGCCGTGCGTGTGTCACAGTGTCGGTGTGTACCGGAGGCGGGGGTCTGGTGTTTGTGGGGACACTCGGTGTTTTTGTTAAATGGCGGACAGTCCGGCCTGCTGCTCCGCTCTCACACAAAATGGCGTTTCTCCGCCAACGGTCCTCCACACGGAGGCTCTCCGTTAGACCTGCTGACCGACAGCATCACCGACCGCGCGCCGGCTCGCGGACCGTCCGCCCCGCCGTCCCCGGGACCGACACGCAGGCACGCGAGCAGCGGCGGCGACACGGACGAGACGGGGCTCGAGCGGCCATGAACGGCTCGAGAGCGCGCAGCATCCCCGCGGAAACGGCGGCGGAGGGACGCGGGGAGCGCGGGGCCGGGGAGCGGGCTCTTACCGTCACAGCGGCCCGGTGCGGGCGTGTTCCTCTGGGTGTGTCGGCGCACCGGGAACCGGGAGACACTTTGTCCGGGTGTTGTTGTTGTTGATGAGGACGAGCACGCACACACTGCAGGGGCACGCAGGCGGCGGGCCAAAGATCCTCTGTGGGCGAGACGGATCACTACCTCTCACGCATGCGCGCTCCTCCTGCGACCGTAAAAATATCATGTTGATGGTGCACGAGGACGTTTTTAATCACTTTCCAACAGATGAACAGAGGTTATTAATCACTAGTTCACTACATTATCACACTACAGACTACAAGTCATCGCTCTGATCAATATGCATTGATTACCTGCATCAGAGCTGTGACGTCATGTTGTTTTTCGGGGCAGTTTAGGTCAAATCAAATGATAACAGAAGTTCTCTCAGGACTCTTTCACACAGAGCAGGTCCAGACCGACTCTTTAAATATTATTACAGACCCAACAGTTCCACCATGAGCAGCACTTGGTGACAGTGGAAGGAAAAACTCCCTTTAACAGGTAGAAACCTGGAGCAGAACCAGGCTCTGGGTGGAGGACATCTGCCTCATTGTGTCAGTAAAACTAAAACATCACGCCCCATCAGCTCAGCGACTCCTCGCTCGTTGCTGCAGGCGCGTTAACGCTCGCGATCAGCTTCGTCGTTAGCAAACGTGTACTTTCTCACGTCGTTTACGTGATGATGTCTTTATATCTGTGGTTCTGAAGGCTGGGACGTAAAGAGGACCCTATACATCTATATATACATTTAGCCATATATAGATATATGTATGTTGTAATGTTCCGAACACACCTGAAACTTTTCAACATGACAATCAAGAAATCAAATGTTTGACATAAAAACTCTTTAATATCACTTCTTTCCAAAAGGTTTTCAGTTGTTAATATAAATGTTTGGTTTTGAACAAAAAATCTAACTTGGCGAGTAACTCTAGAAAGGACAGAAGAGTTTGCTCTTTCAAAAAATCTACAATTTTTCAGGTAAAACATCAGAGTCTACAACAGCCAATCAGGAGAGAGATGATAATGATATTCAGAGTAAAATAAGAGTAGTAGAATAAGTTCAGAAACATGAAAAAATATATTTAAATTTCTTTTCCCCTCTTGCATGAATATGCTGTTGCTGTGGCAACGGCAGAAAAAACCACATCCTGTGCTCCCTTTGTATCGACAGAACTACACTACCCACAATCCTCTGCACCAGACAGGGATGAAGACAAAAGGCAGGAAATAAAGACACAGCTTCTCTCATTCTGTCCTAATCAATAACCAGTAAACACTAATCAATTAAAGCCAATTTAAAAATGACTGGTAAATGTTTGTGACATGGCAGATCAGAAACAGTGTAAATATAACAGGATCTATCACCTATCAGCGTTGATTAGATATCAGATTATCTTCTAGATTAACTTCTTCAGGTCACATGTGTCAGTCCATTGGGGGGGGGGCAGATCAGCACCCAGCGGCCAATTAGAGCAGCTCGTACTGCCGCAGGTGCATTCGCTGGATGATGTCACGACAGTCATTGAAGACGCGACGAATGTTTTCAGTGTCGATGGCGCAGGTGAAGTGAGGATAACAGTAATGTTTCCCATCACCACTCGCTGTGCTGATCCTCTGAGAGACAGACAGGTCAGAGAGAGAAACGGGTCAGATAGAAGGGTCAGAAAGTGAGACAGGTCAGAGAGAGACAGATAGACCCACAGTTTACAGCCTACCAAAAGGACTTTGAAAACATGGCTGATAATGAAAATCTTCCAAATCTGCTGAGCCAAATAAAACAATGTGCAAACACAGCAGCAAGATCTGTGAGCTGCTGGGACCAAAAAATGGCATCAAATGTAAAACCAGCAGCATGAAGACCATCAGCCACCTGTAGTCCTGCACCAACCATCTGCACTGTGCTGATACCTGTACACACAACTCATATCTTTAAATACATTCAAAAAAAAAAGTTGTACTGTTTATATAGCTTTCACTTGTATTTATATTTTTAACTGCAAATCTACATTTTTCTATTTTATTTTAAGTTATTTTTTACTTACATGTATATACATGTAAACAGCACAGTCAGAATTCTTTGTAAATTGTTGTTTTTACTCTTGCTTTGGCAACGTAAATGTCTGTTTCCCAATAAAGGTCTATTGAATTGAATTGAATAGAATTGATAGATGGATCAGAGAGAGAGACAGGTCAGAGAGAGACAGGTAAGAGAGAAGGTCAGAAAGTGAGACAGGTCAGAGAGAGACGGGTCGGACAGGCTGACAGGTCAGAGAGAGAGACAGGTCAGGTAGAAGGGTCAGACAGGGAGACAGGTCAGAGAGAGAAGGGTCAGAAAGTGAGACGGGTCAGAAAGGGAGATAAGTCAGGGAGAGAGATGGGTCAGAGAGAGAGACAGGTCAGAGATGGGTCAGAGAGAGAGACGGGTCAGAGAGAGAGACAGGTCAGAGATGGGTCAGAGAGAGAGACGGGTCAGAGAGAGAGACAGGTCAGAGACGGGTCAGAGAGAGAGACAGGTCAGAGATGGGTCAGAGAGAGAGACAGGTCAGAGATGGGTCAGAAAGGGAGTCGGGTCAGAGAGAGAGACAGGTCAGAGATGGGTCAGAAAGGGAGTCGGGTCAGAGAGACGGGTCAGACAGAGAGAGACACGTCAGAAACGGGTCAAAGAGACAGACAGGTCAGAGATGGTTCAGAGAGACGGGTCAGACAGAGAGAGAGACAGGTTAAATCCTCTCATCCTGTTTTTTACCAGAAACTCGTCTCTGATGAAGAACTTGGCTCTGGTCACTCTGGGGTCTTCATCAGCATCTGGAACAGCTGGACACACACACACACACACACACGTGTCAGGGTTGTGTTCATATCTTCTACGTGTATTTTTACACGTTTGTGTGTATTTGTACCTTCAGCAGATACTTGGTAGTTGGTGTATTCAGGGAAATAATCCTCCAGTTTAGATTTTCCAGCCAGAATCTTGTCAGCAAGAACGTCCTGTTTGTTCAGGAACAAGATCACTGAGATGGTCTTCAGGAACCTGCAGCCAATCACAGAGCAGGGTGGGTTTAACTACAGCCAATCACAGAGCAGGGAGGGTTAACTACAGCCAATCACAGAGTAGGGAGGGTTAAATGCTGAACCTGTTGGTCCAGATGGATCTGAAGAGGTCCAGAGATTCTCGCAGCCGATTGGTGGAGTTGTCCTCTCTGATCACCATGTTGTAGCTGCTGCTCGCTGCCACGAAGATGATGGCCGTCACATCTGAACACAGACAGGAAGTTCATCACACATCTCTTTTCTTCTCTCAGCTTGATAATAAATGAAGGTTTTCTCACCGTTAAAGCACTGAATCCACTTCCTGCGCTCATCTCGCTGTCCTCCAACGTCAAACATACTGAGGGAGAGAGACAGGCAAAGAGACAGACGGAGAGAGAGACAGGCGAGGTTTCAGTCAGACAGGTGTGTTAGTCAGGTATTCATTAAACAAGTTTATGTGTTTTGAGCTAAAAGACAAAGATTAATGACATTAAATTTATACTGAAACATGAAAAATTATATTTTATATTTTTTCACTCCAATTATTTATATTTGTCTTACTTCCATTTGGAGGGTAAGCTGCTCTGAGTTTTGGAACTACAGATCCCATAGTCTTAAAGTATAATGTGTTTCTCCTGTATCAGTGTCCCTGTAGTCAGGTGTGTCCATTACAGACTAAACCAGCAGACAGCAGCTCCTGTCCGCAGTGTCCCTGTAGTCAGGTGTGTCCATTACAGACTAAACCAGCAGACAGCAGCTCCTGTCTGCAGCGTCATCATGGACGGACGGACAACCATCACTGATCACTGTGAGACTGAAGGAAACTCAGAAACAGGAAGATTATTTTTTCTCTGGTTTTTGAGCTGATTTCTGGAGGGACATCAGAGATCACGACTTCCTATGGAAGGACCTTTACGCGAGTCAGGAGGAGGCAGATTGGATGTATCACCATGTTGGTATTCTTCTATTTGTACATTATATTCAAAATCAAAACAGAAAAATGTTGTCAAACATTCTCCATTTTGAGCCAGAGACAGGTGAAAGGTGCAGGTGGACAGAGGGGGCGGGGCTACACACTCACTGGAAGTTGACCTTGTCGACCTGAAACCTGGTTTCAAAAATCCCTGAAGTCAAAACTCTGCAGCGCAACAAATCCTGCAGGAGAAGAAGAAATGTCACGGTGAACGGGTAACAGATGAGTCATCCTGAACGCTGGAGGCTGTTTGGTCGGTTTGTTACCTGGTCAGTAGGTGTGTAGTCCGTCCTCCTGAGTGCATCTAACCTGTCCAGGAAGCTGCAAAACACACACACACACACACACACACACACACACACACACACACACAAATGATTAGGAAGTAGGAAACAAGGGCGGGAAACTTCTGAGGAAAAGATTCCTCCAGGATTTTATCATGACACCACTCGCCTTTTCAGCCAATCATCTGCCTCTGCCTACACCCCTAGTCCTGCCCCCCACCCCTCCTCCACCCTGAGCTGTGATAGGTCCGTCAGGGTTAGTGGAGCGTTCTGATTGGTCCGTTGGGATTTAAAATGTCACAGTTACAGAGTGATGAAATGGAAGATTGAGTGTATGTGTGTGTGTTACACTGTGTGCGTGTGTGTCTGTGTGTGTGTAAGTGTGTGTTACACTCTGTGTGTGTGCATGTGTGTGTGTGTGTTACAGTGTGTGTGTCTTACTACTTAGCGCAGTCGATCAGCTGATATTCGTTGGAGCGTTCGAAACACGCCTTCACGCCGTCGTCCTCCCACAGCTTCTGAGCATGCTCAAAGAACTCCTGAGAGGCAGACAGGAAGTTTGAAACAGGAAGAATAAATATATTTACAGACTTTAAATACGTTCCACATCAGGGAACGTTTTCTAGAAAGTTTCGAGTTTGAAACCAGTTTCAACATGAGGAACAGCTGATGATAAAACCTCCTGCGAGACATCGTTTTATGTTCTGTTTTCAGCCAGATTCATGAGAACCTATGAGTTTGGCTGTTTCCTGGCAGAGATGTTACAGTTTCTAGAATAAGCTGCAGAGCTCTGGGAAGACGCTCATGGAAGTTACAGTAATAATTCATGAAATACATTCACCTCTGTTCTATCTGTGTTCATGACGCACTGATCCAACGGCTTCAAGTCATTGACATGACATGCAGTTTAGCTCTAATGAAAGATGTAATGTGTTACAGTCTGCGGTCACATGTCCTGTCTACAGTTCAGTGTGATGTCGTCTGATTGGACAGTAGTGTGTGCATCCAGACGACCAATCAGCAGCAGCGTCACAGACAACAGAGACATAAAAAGCAGTTGAAGGAGTTTCACAGGAAGACGCTTGTTTTGTCTCTTCGTGTCTTTAGAGACTCGAGATGTTTGGATAATGAGGCCTCAGGTGAGGTGTGTGTGTGTGTGTGTGTTACCTGTGTGGTTTCAGTCCCATGTTAACTCGTTACATCATGTCATTAACATCATTAAAACAAACAAGCTCTTCACCAACTCTCCTGCTGCTTTAAAGGAGCAGTCTGCAGGATTCAGGGGGATCTAATGGAATATAATATTTACAAGTATGTGTTCACCAGTGTAGAATCAGCTGACACTAAGAGTTGTGTTTTCCCTTCATATCATACATACAGAGGAGCCGCCATGTGTCTACGCCCAGAATGGACAAACCTGACATTGGCTGTATAGGACCTGATGTCGGCCGCCGTGGGTTCAGATTCAGATTCAGATGGTTACTATCGGCAATATCACCACTAGATGGCACAAAATCCTACACACTGGTCCTTTAAAGGGACACTTCACCTGTTTTAGTCAGTCAGTTGGTCACAGTGTTCACATCCGTTCACCTGTTCGTGATTGACTATAGCCTGGCAATGCCAGAATAATTCACAAATTCATTTTCAATTTCCAAGGGGCGTTATCGATGGGCGGAGACAACCAATCAGAGCAACTAAACGTCATCCTGTCAGACAGTACATTCTGTCAGAAGTTCGGCAAACACATATTTCTTATCAACATAAAGTTTAAGTGCAGTTGTTTGTTCTTCTTTTAGAGAAAATTTCCCGTCCGGTCCGTTTAATACTGCTGCTGTAACCATATTAAACAGCCGTATCGGCAGCGCCATCTTGGATATTTACAAAGATGCCTGAACGGCGCTCGTCTCTGTCAGCCATCGTATTAAACACACCTCATACTAGATAAACACTTATGATTGGTTATCCCGATAAATCGGCAGAGAAGTCAGTGTGAATGGGAGAGGGGCCAGACTTATCTGCCAGAGCAAATGAAACATGAGCTGCAGATTCGTCTGGTTCCCAGGATAGACTGACTACTGGTAAGACAAATATTTATAAATGAATTTGTTGTGTGCAGTGGCTGCTGGGAAATACTGTGTTCTAATGTTTGGTGTCTTGTGACAGTTTTGTTTTATTTCAGCGAGAAGCTGAAGAAACTGTGAAGACATAAAATCAGATTTCAGAAAAGACGAAGCAGTTGGATGAGTTTGCTAATACTTTTGGACTAACTCAAGTAGAATTTTAAATGCAGGACTTGTAACAGAATATTTCCACACTGTGGTGTACTGAAGTAATGGATCTGATTCATTCATATTTACATTCAGATGTTCAATCTGCTGTAAATAAGTTTAACCTAATTACAACCAGAGAGAAATACAATCTCTAGATCTAAAATGTCTGGTTTTGATTTTGGATTCAAACTAATGTTGAGGAAACAGTTTGACTTGAATGAGTCGCCTGATCTAAATGAGCACTTTGATCTGATTTGTTTAGTTGGACAAACATCTGCGACTAATCCTCCAGAATACTTTAACACTCATTTTAAAACTCTAAAGTTTCAAGACAAAAACATCTTATTTCAAACATGAGTTCATCTTTTCAAACTGGCACACTCAATAACTGCAGTGCTTCAGATGGTTTACGTCTCACTCAGTTAAACAATGAACAAAACAGTCACC
>CM062210.1:222500-282500 GCA_031216445.1 Lateolabrax maculatus
GTGTGTGTGTGTGAGAGAGAGATTGTGTGCGTGTGTGTGTGAGAGAGAGATTGTGTGTGTGTGTGTGTGTGTGTGAGAGAGAGATTGTGCGTGTGTGTGTGTGTGAGAGAGAGATTGTGTGTGTGTGTGTGTAAGAGAGAGATTGTGTGTGTGTGTGAGAGAGAGATTGTGTGTGTGTGTGTGAGAGAGAGATTGTGTGCGTGTGTGTGTGTGTGAGAGAGAGATTGTGTGTGTGTGTGTGTGTGTGTGTGAGAGAGAGATTGTGTGTGTGTGTGTGTGAGAGAGAGAGAGAGATTGTGTGTGTGTGTGTGTGTGTGTTACCTCAGTGTATTCGAAGTCAGACAGGGGTGCGATGCTCTTGATGTAGTCGACTCTGAACTGGTTGCCAGGGTTACCCAGAGGCATGGGTGGAGTCAACATACTCATGGCTGACACGATGGTCTGAAACACACACACACACTGATTGGCTGCGATAAATCTCCATTTTAACAAAATATTTTACCCTTGAGTCCTTAAAATATCAGAAATGATGACTATGCTTCTGTGTGAACACCTGCACAGGTGAACCCCCACCTCTCTCCCAGTACATACTGGGATTGACTCCTCAGAAGATACACGGGTGAGCTAATGGACTGATGTGTTCGATTGAAGCTACGGATGACGAGTGGACTCGGTCTTGTCCTGCCATCTGATGGTCTGGACGATCCATCAGACTCATTTATTATAACTTTGATTTTAAATGATCATCTCAACCTGAACATTACTGTTTTAACTTGATACCTAATCTGAACCAGTTTCAGTTGGTTGACCAATCACAGAGGTTTTGTCGTCAGTCAGTCATGTGATGCAGGTCATGTGACCTACCACTATGGCATCCTTTACGTTCTTCCTGATGTCTTGAATCTTCTGCTGCTTCTCTCTGGAAAACAAAGACTTAATCAAATCCGCTGTTCACTCTGATGGACTATAATGTATGGACAATGTATAATGTTTCCAATTTAACTTCTGCCTAGTAACTAAGTAGACCCCAACTGACCAAAACATAACTCATGTTTGGTTTATTTGAAGAGTTCTTTAATATGGAGAATACAAGACTAAAAACTGACACGGCAGGAAGTTTATTTCAGGATTATGTAGTAGACTAGTAGACTAGAAGGACCGCAGGTTCAGATCCTGTGTGGCTTCACAATGGTTTCTTGGCTGACGTTAACTGGAGCAGCCGTTATCCGATCAATAATGAGTTATCAATAACCCTCTCCACAGCTTCAGCTACAGTTAGCAGCTATTTGCTTTTGCAGCTCAACCTTTTTAAAGAAGAAATAGATATAAATGCATCATATAAAGAGTCTCTTCTTAATGTGAAGGAACACCAGTAGTTTAGAAAATCTGTTTCCACTATGACCCTTCACATTACTAGGTTACAGAAAGTATTGATCATAAACAGGCGGCTGATGATAATATTCATCTCCGAGTGGATGAAGTGATCATTTTAATCATAAAACATGCTTTCTATTTGAAATAATTCCAAGTTATCAAGTCAATAACGTAAGACTTTAAACACCACAGGAAGTCGTTTCAAGGGTGAACTTTCAAAACAAAAGCTGATACAGTCACTGTGGATGAATGAAGAAAGTTTGACTCACTCAGCGTTGAAACCGTCGACATGAAGAATCCTCATCTGCTTCACAATCGTGCTTTTACCTGATTCTCCTGCACCTACAAACAGACAGGTAACAGACAGACAGGTGAGATAAAGACAGGTGAGAGAGAAAGGTGAGACAGAGAGAGGTGAGAGAGACAGACAGGTGAGACAGAGATAGGTGAGAGAAAGAGATGAGAGAGAGACAGGTGAGACAGAGACAGGTGAGAGAGACAGGTGAAAGAGACAGGTGGGACAGAGAGAGGTGAGAGAGACAGGTGAGGCAGAGAAAGGTGAGAGAAAGAGATGAGAGAGAGACAGGTGAGACAGAGAGAGGTGAGAGAGACAGGTGAAAGAGACAGGTGAGAGAGACAGGTGAAAGAGACAGGTGGGACAGAGAGGTGAGAGAGACAGGTGAGACAGAGATAGGTGAGAGAAAGAGATGAGAGAGAGACAGGTGAGACAGAGAGAGGTGAGAGAGACAGGTGAAAGAGACAGGTGAGAGAGACAGGTGAAAGAGACAGGTGGGACAGAGAGAGGTGAGAGAGACAGACAGGTAAGAGAGAGATAGGTGAGAGAAAGAGATATGAGAGAGAGACAGGTGAGACAGGTGAGACAGAGACAGGTGAGAGAGACAGGTGAAAGAGACAGGTGGGACAGAGAGAGGTGAGAGAGACAGGTGAGGCAGAGAAAGGTGAGAGAGACAGACAGGTAAGAGAGAGATAGGTGAGAGAAAGAGATATGAGAGAGAGACAGGTGAGACAGGTGAGACAGAGACAGGTGAGAGAGACAGGTGAAAGAGACAGGTGGGACAGAGAGAGGTGAGAGAGACAGACAGGTGAGAGAGAGATAGGTGAGAAAAAGAGATGAGAGAGAGACAGGTGAGAAAAAGAGATGAGAGAGAGACAGGTGAGACAGAGAGAGGTGAGATAGACAGGTGAGATAGACAGGTGAGATAGACAGGGGAGAGAGACAGGTGAGGCAGAGAGAGGTGAGAGAGACAGGTGAGAGAGACAGGTGAAAGAGACAGGTGAGAGAGACAGGTGAGACAAAGACAGGTGAGAGAGACAGGTGAGACAGAGAGAGGTGAGAGAGACAGGTGAAAGAGACAGGTGAGGCAGAGAGAGGTGAGAGAGACAGAAAGGTGAGAGAGACAGGTGAAAGAAACAGGTGAGAGAGACAGGTGAGACAAAGACAGGTGAGAGAGACAGGTGAGACAGAGAGAGGTGAGAGAGACAGGTGAAAGAGACAGGTGAGGCAGAGAGAGGTGAGAGAGACAGAAAGGTGAGAGAGAGACAGGTGAGGCAGAGAAAGGTGAGAGAGACAGACAGGTGAGAGAGACAGGTGAAAGAGACAGGTGAGAGAGAGACAGGTGAGACAGAGAGAGGTGAGGCAGAGAAAGGTGAGAGAGAGAGACAGGTGAGAGAGAGAAAGGTGAAAGAAAGAGATGAGAGAGAGACAGGTGAGACAGAGAGAGGTGAGATAGACAGGTGAGAGAGACAGAAAGGTGAGAGAGACAGGTGAAAGAGACAGGTGAGAGAGAGACAGGTGAGACAGAGAGAGGTGAGGCAGAAAAAGGTGAGAGAGAGAGACAGGTGAGAGAGAGAAAGGTGAAAGAAAGAGATGAGAGAGAGACAAGTGAGACAGAGACAGGTGAGACAGAGACAGGTGAGACAGACAGTGAGGAGGACAGTCAGACAGACAGAAACAGACAGGTGTCTCACCCAGAAGTAACAGTCTGTGTGTAGCTTTATAAGCCTGTCTCTCTTTCTGGAGCTGTCTCTCGATCTTCTTGTTGGCTTCTCTCTTCGCTTTTTCATCCAGACGTTCTTCCTCGGTCTTCCCTCCCAGACAGCCCATCTCAACTGGAACCACTGAAACCAGTAAACAACCTACTGAAACCAGTAAATAATCCACTGAGACCAGTGAACAACCTACTGAAACCAGTAAATAATCCACTGAGACCAGTGAACAACCTACTGAAACCAGTAAATATTTACTGGTATTTTTTTTAATTAAAAATTTACTTTTTATTCCACAAGTTTCCAGCTATCTTTTATTTTCACTTTAAGTAACATTTTTGTATACGTCGTAACTACTTGATTTTGGACAAAGTTGACATTTTGCACACCACGCAACCACTTCTGTAGTGTTTCCCAAAATAAGAAAAGATAAGAAAAGATGAAAAAAGATAATGTAAGAAATAAAAAAGATAAGAAAATACTTACTTGATGAGAAGAAATTCACATTGAAACATTAAAAACTGATTTAAAATGAAAAAATTAACACTTTCAAGTTTATAACAAATAATCACAACCGACAAAAATAGTAAATCTGAACTAACACTGTGTTACATCACGCTGAAATACAAACATTGCATTCTTACTTCAACTGAATACTCAATAACTTGGAGTATTTTCATGGCAATACTCCGACTTTTACTTCAGTCAAGGATTTAAATACTTCCTCCACCACTCCTGAAACCACTAAACCCAGTATCTGACAAGCAGCTCCCAGTTCAGTCCTGGTTGTACCGACCTGTCACTGTTGATCACTGAGCCGTCGTGTCTCAGCAGGTCCCGATCAGATCGTCTGTCTGTCCGTCCATTAAAGTCCAAAACAAAATAACAACTCCTCCCCAGCCAATCAGCATCCCTGTCTGTCCTCCAGTTCAGGTCCAGTTCAGAGGGACAGAACCAGTGCTCCTGCTGGTTTTCTGGTGTTTTCTTTTGTCAGACAGTGAGGAAAGAAACACCTGAGCTGCTCTCTCTCTCTCCCTGTCTCTACCTGTCTGTGCCCCCCCCCCCCCAGTCTCTAATAGTGTCTCATTAGTCGTCTCGGTGTGTTTTCTTTGGGGGATTTTGCTGTTTTTCCTCTCGTGTCAGTTTGCTGCCTGACAACCAGCAGCTGGATTCACAAACACAAACTCCTCTTGTGGTTTCTCCTGGTTTCAGTCTGGACTCTGTTAGACCAGAACTGATTCTGGACCAGCAGACAGAAGGTCAGAGGTCAGAAGGTACTAAAGCGGTTGAGCTTTACACACGCTCTTTCCTCTGTAAGGAAATAATATTCTGTATTCAACATTTCAACTTGTTGAACTTCTTTTCTCTTATGCACCAAAATACCAAGTTCCTTAAAATAAGAAAACCAACTCGGCAACAAAGCTGATTCTGATGTGTTCAAATAAAAGTGAATAAAATATATGTATATAAAACACAATCATATTTAATGGCCCAGTAAGTGAACACATACAAGGAGTCTGACTCCGGTTTTATCTCTAAATATATCTAAAAATGTGACAAATTGATGCAAGAAATGAAGTATGTTTTGTATTTCTTGAATTCTCATTTATTTATGTAACTGAAGATATTTGGATTGTTGATTGATGTTTTTATTTTCAATATTTTAGGATGTGAGTGAGTTTCAGGTGAGCAGGTTCAGTGGCTGGCAGCTGCTTTATGAGTGGCATGCCGACCGGCAGGTAGTCATAGGTGGCATGATGACTGTAACTTAGCATTGTGAAGGTTAAACACTTAAACAGCCCATTATATAAAACATCTATTACAACAATTACTGGAAATTGAAATATCATTATTGGAGAAAAGCTTTATTAAATCCTGACGTATATATTTCTGCATGTATATACATACACGCACAGTGAGTGGCACCGTACGCATGAAGCAGTCTGTTAATTTGTTGTTTACTTTTTCTTTTCTTCCATCAAATGGACATAACTTAAGATTTCTTCCCCCCCCCACCCCCCATGGGAAACATGGGAGACATTTACGTTGCCAAAGCAAGAGTAAAAACAACAATTTACAAAGAATTCTGACTGTGCTGTTTACATGTATATACATGTAAGTAAAAAATAACTTAAAATAAAATAGAAAAATGTAGATTTGCAGTTAAAAATATAAATACAAGTGAGAGCTATATAAACAGTACAACTTTTTTTTTGAATGTATTTAAAGATATGAGTTGTGTGTGTACAGGTATCAGCACAGTGCAGATGGTTGGTGCAGGACTACAGGTGGCTGATGGTCTTCATGCTGCTGGTTTTACATTTGATGCCATTTTTTGGTCCCAGCAGCTCACAGATCTTGCTGCTGTGTTTCCACATTGTTTTATTTGGTTCAGCAGATTTGGAAGTTTTTCATTATCAGCCATGTTTTCAAAGTCCTTTTGGTAGGCTGTAAACTGTGGGTCTATCTGTCTCTGTCCTATATGATTTGGTGTCTTGGAGGTTAAAAAGTGCAGCTGGGTTTCCACCTCCTGCTGTCTTTCTTCTGTGGGGAGCAGGTCTGCCTGAGGCGGCATCTCTCCACGGCCAGGCTGT
Source organism: Lateolabrax maculatus (assembly GCA_031216445.1). Classification (NCBI taxonomy): domain Eukaryota; kingdom Metazoa; phylum Chordata; class Actinopteri; order Acropomatiformes; family Lateolabracidae; genus Lateolabrax; species Lateolabrax maculatus. Next base: position 228,476 of record CM062210.1, read on the forward strand.
GCTCACTGAGTCTGTACCTGGTCCAGGACTTCCTTAGTTTTGGATCGGTCAAAGTGGTCAGGTAATCTGCCACTGAGCATTCTCTGTTTAAGGCCAAATAACTTCCAGTTTGCTCTGGTTTTCGGTTTATTCTGTCCAATGTGTCAGATAGTTTTTGTTTCATATAATTTGGTTTAGTCTAACTGGGTTTCTGTCGGGGGGCTCTGTTTGTGTTTGTGGACAGAGTCCCAGGACCAGCTGGCTGAGGGGGCGTCTCTCAGGGTCTCTGTAGGTGAGGGCTTTGTAATGCAGTGTGTCAGGGTCACTTTCTTCTAGGTGATTATAAAATTTAGATGCTCTCTTTTGTATTTTTATGAGGAGTGGGAAAGCATGCATTATTTGAAGTTTTCTGCTGGACACGGAGAATGGATTTGCAGAATTCTGCATAAAGAGTCTCAATTTGGTGTTTGTCCCATTTTGTAAAATCTTGGTTGGCGAGTTGGACCCCAGACCTCGCAACCTTAAAGGGAAATTGGTTCTTTCACGGAGTCCAATATTTTAAGCCAGATTTGAGTTGGGATGTCCAACTTGATGTTTCTTTGATGGTGTAAAAAGCCTTTCTTGCCTTGTCTCTCAGGTCGTTCACAGCTTTGTTGACGTTACCTGTGGAGCTGATGTTTATGTCTCTGTCTCTGTCTCTCTCTCGCTCTACACACGTATAAAAATATATAGATATACATATATATTATTACCATCATCTATGTTATAAATATATATATAATAAATATAATATAAATGTTGAATCTAACCGTTTAAGAGTATGTTGGTGTTGGTTTGTCTCCATCTTGTGGCTCCTTCCCTGCCCTCAATCACACAGACTAACTGTTGCCATGGTAACCAGCTGATGCTGCAGAGTACAGTGTGGTGCAGGTCGAAAAGGATTTATACCCAACAAAAGAACCTGAATTAATTTACTTAGTTTTTCTTTATTTGTTTTGTTTTTTTTTCAGAGAAGATCTGATCCTTTAACTCAAGCAAAACAACAACAACACAAGAATCAGTAAAAATTCGAATGAAGTTTGTTGAATGAAGGTGGTTCTAACAAACAAACATAGTGTTCATGTTGACAGCGGTCTACTCGTTCTTATTCTGAATGTGATCAGTTTTTTCTGTTCTAACAGATGGGCTGAAACTGGATCCCAAATCTGATCCAAGTCTCTTCCTGATTGGACGAACTCTTCTCCTCCTTCATTGGCTGGACGGATGCTCCGTCCCTGACCCTCCATTTTCCAAAGACTTCAACCTGAGGTGACAAAAAACCAGATCCAGAAGGTCTGAATAGGTCTAATCCAGATCCAAACCAAATCTTGACAGTCCAACAAGATCCCAAAAAGATTCTGGCAGTTTAAACAGGCGTTAAAACAAGATCCAAACCAGATTCTGAGGGCTTAAACAGGTTTGAAATAGACAATGGCAGTCTAAAGACTTCTCAAACTGTTTCTGATGTCTAAACAGGTTTCAACCAGATCTGGAGGTTTTAAACTGGTTTAAGCCAAATCCGAAACCAGATCTTGATAGCCTGAACTGGTATAAACCTTAAAGTTTTAACAGTTTTAAGCCGGATCCAATCTAGATCCGTGCGGTGTAGACCAGAGGTGGGAATAAGTCACACAAGTCTCAAGTCTTAAAGGCCATCCACACCAAGAACAATAACTATAAAGATAGCTACAAAGATATCGTTTTTAAAATCGTTCTAACTCAAGAGGATAGCTAACTTCACACCACAACTATAATGACAATGACAGCGGTGAACGATATGGTTTGGATCACTTTCAGAGTGATTTGATGAACGATAGAATCGCTGACATGCAATCAAAATCCATCTGAATTTACAAGCCGTCACGTCCACGTCACCTTATTAAACGCTTTTATACGTAATATTTTGCTGCAAATTTTCACATAAAAAAGTTAATTGAGCATGAGACATGCTGCCAAACTGGGGTCTTTGTAGTTCCTTTAACAGGTGATAAATATCCATTTTATCCATCATTATCCACTTTCCTAAGCTTTTCGGCACAACTGTTTATAGAACTTTATCGTTCATCAGTGTGGATGCTCATAACTTTATTGTTATGGTTATCTTTATGGTTATAGTTCTTGGTGTAAGTCTCAAACAAGTCCCAAGTTACTGTGGTGAGTACAGAGTCCCTGCTGTAAGTCAAGTCATACTCAAACTCAGAAAGATAAATAACAGAAGCTGTTTCATGGCTGTCTCCTACTCCAAGCCCTGCCTGAGTGCTTCAGGGTGAACGCATTACATTAGTAACACATGTTCAACACTGAAAGAGTTTGAAAAAACTCAGACGAGTTTCGCAGATACAACCGAATACAATGACACAGTGAAGCACATGATGCTGCTGTACATGTCTTCCACCGCCAGTCCTCTGAGGACAGCTGTGGAGGAGGACTGAGCTCTGACCCGTCACAGAGGGCGGGGTCCTATCACAGAGGGCAGGGTTCCCCCACAGCGACATATGCCCAGTCATGTTTCACAAACAAACCCTAACTTGTCCATATCTAGAAAAATGCAAATATCTAATGAGAAAAAGTCCTACCAAGTCCTCCTTGTCAAATCTAAGCCAAGTCTAAAGTCACGAATACCAAGTCAAAGTCAGGCCGAGCCTTTTATTAATGTAAGTAAAGCAAGTCTTTCGGCCTGGCCGCACTGACCTCTGCAGGTGTTCATCACAGAAGGAGCCCAGTCGCTGCATCTCAGACTGGAAAAAGCTCTGCAGGACAAACAGGGAATCCCAGAGATTTTAACTTTTTTTCTTGAACTACTGCAATATTTTTTTTGAAACGCTAGAACATTTCCCCCTAAATATAACTTTTTTTTTCCAAAATATGAAAAAACCCAAAAAATGTTTCTTGAACTATTGCTCCTTCTTTTGCTTGAAATCATGAGACTTCTTTCCTGGAAATATTTAAATATCTAAATGGCGACCAATAGGTGCTCAGATCTCACATCACCTGTAAATAAACTAACATCATCAACTGTCAGTTCTAACACCACACACACACACACACAGTAGTTACCAGGATCTGTGTGTTGATGGAGTTCAGGCTGGTTGAGTTTTCCTGCAGTTGGTTCAGCTGATCAGTGACGCTGCTCTCAAACCTCTGCAGCAACACTAACCTACACACACAGAGATACACACAGGTGTGTTGATGGACAGGTGTGTTGATGAACAGGTGTGTTGATGAACAGGTGTGTTGGAGGGGGCAGTACCTGTGTTGATGGACAGCTGTCAGCAGTGAGGAGACATGTTGTTGACACTCTTTTAAAGACAGAAGAACTTCAGCTTCAACATTCTGCCAGCACCCCTGAAACATTTTGTTAATTCTATTTACTGATGATGGAAGTTATTGATTGGCCAAACAAACAATGTGAATAATCGATCAGCTTTTAACCATGAGTGTACTGACAGTGAAGTGTTGTTCTAGCTGTGTTTTGAAGGTGTTGAAGGCTGCTGTGATGCCAGATGTTTGTTTGATGTCTGACTCTGGCACTCCCACTGACTCTATGACAGGCCCCTCCCTCTGGACAGGTGACCCCGCCCCTACAGCAAACAGCCCCCCCTGCGGCTCTGGTGGCTCCGCCCCCTCAGGTGACGACCCTTAGACCAGGTGAGCAGCAGATTCACAAAACAACACTGAGGCAGGTTCAACATGATTAAAAGAAACTTGTACTTTGAAAGGACTACAAAAGGCAAAAATCAAAGACAGAGTACCTGTCAGTTGTGAGTTGGACTCCTCCCGCTCCGATTGAGGCCCTGCCCTCCTTTTGTGGGCCGACAGACCCTCCATTTGGTCTGACAGGTAGCCTTGACATAGATAAACTTATAGTAAGGACTTTTGTTTTTGTCATTCCTACTTTTGCAGCCGTGTTTTTCTTTTTCTGGCATGAATGGGCCTCCATAGTTCAGTCAGGACTACTTTGTCAAAGAAACTTGTTATATTTACAGTAAGATATATTTGACGGTATGCTCTGTTTCTGGGACATCCCTGCCCTTCCATGTGCACACATGGAAAACCGCAGCATCTTAAAAAGATATATTGGACATATTTAGTAATATTTTTTCATATTCTGTATTGTAAATTCTATTTACTACTTTTTAGAACTACTAATCTAGTATTTTAATATTACTTTAAATTTATGCTTATGTTGACTTCTGCACTTCTTGTCTGTACTTGTTATGCACCAAAACACCACAGCAAATTCCTTGTATGTGAAAACCTACATGGCAATAAACCCGATTCTGAAAACCCCCCCGTAGGGTCCAGAACAGAGCAGCATCAATGACAACAGAAATGACATTGATAAGTCAGACACAGCATGAAGGGAGGAGCTGGGGTGGAGGTGGGTTGTGAAGCGGCTTGTGGAGGAAGCAGCCAGGATAGGCGGCTGAAGCAGCTTAAATATGGCGCCCTGAGTGAGATCACCAATAGATGCGTGGAAGGGAATCAGCTGATCCATCAGCTGATGTGGCTCCTGGATTGCAATGGTCAGCTGATGTAGCTGGATATTGAGCTGAGCTTGACTCCGTGGCCTGTCTGAACTAATGCAACATTCAATTTCTGTATCTCAGCATTTATGAGGACATTAGATTTTTTTTAATATTGTCTCTATGAGCCAAAATTGTATCTTTATATCTTTCAAATGTATGTTTTTATCAGTCATAATTTTGTTATGTAAGATCAGATATACTTTATTGTCCCCGAGGGGAATTTGGCTTCGGTCAGAATCCCAATACTACATTTGTCAATATATGTAGCCTCAGAATTGACTTTTTTTTTATTACTTCATTATTATGGTATTCTACAGTTTTGTACCGTTGCATTTATCACTGTGAGGAAGTGATGTGTTTAATAATGGAGGGAAGAAACAAACATTATCATCTGACTTCTGTGAGAGTTTAATTAGTTTAACGAGGAACACTATCATCAGAGTGACAAGAGACAGATTTTAAAAAGTAGAGTGATTAATGAGAAATCAAACAGTGAAGAAAAAAAGAAAACGGACCTGAGTCTGGAGCAGCTCTCTTCCTGTCAGAACTGAAAACTTCCTGCAACAGTAAACAGGAAACAGGAAATAAGTGAAAACAGGTGATCATTATTACTGGTGCAGGGCCCCGTTCAAAACATGCCTGTTAGAAGAACTTGATGGGATTTCAGTAGAAAGACACACAGACACTTTCTGTGGTGCGAGTTAGCCCCGCCCCCCACACTGTAGCCCCACCCCCTCATCGTGGACTCAGCACAGTTCCTGTTTCAGTGGCGTGGGTCAGCCCGCCCATCTCCATTTGCTGGTCTGACAGCAGCAGAACCCACACACTGAGGCTGGAATTTGCCACGGAAGTCAAGTGTTTGTGAGGTTGTGTGTGTGAATGCACGCGTAGACGCATTAGTGTACATGGTCGCAGCTATTGCAAATTTGTGCTTGTCTCTATAAATATCTGTAAGACTGTCGGAGGAGCCAATGACTGTTTCCTGTATTGGAAAATGACAATAAAATAATTTAAAAAACAGGAACAGTTGTTTTTATTGATGCATAAAAGAAGAAATGTACCTTTTTCAAAGGAGAGCTGCTTCCTCTGAACTCCTCTGTCTGCTCCTGTGAGATCTCTAGCTCCGCCCCCACAGGAACACCTGAGAGACAGACAGGTTCAATCCAGATGTCTGCAATTACAGTTATAATCCATAATCCAACATCCTGTTTTTCGTTCCATTCATTATTATATAGTTCTATATTAGCCATTCAGGTGTGTGCAGGTGTTGACAGTCCGGACAGACGTCTGGACGAGGAGAGTCTGACCTGAGTCGTAGGTCGGAGTCGAGTGTCTGATCCGATCAAACAGAAACTCGGACCGGTTTCTCTCTCGAGTCTGAAAGCAAGAAAACAGATTAGATTCACCTCGAAACAACTCGTTATTTATAATATTTAAAAATGTCGGCTGGTGATCTCACCTTTGTTAGAGAGGAGTCTTCCTCACTACTGGGAGACGACAGAGGCAAGACTAGAGGACAGGCAGACAGACAGAGAGGCAGAGAGACAGGCAGGCAGAAACATGTTATGTGTTAGATTTAATCAAATAAAGTTACTGTAACAGTGTCAATCAAATCAATCATCAGTTACTGTGACGAGCTGTTTCACGCTCACTTTATGACATTGTGTGAAAGCTACGGTTGCAGCAGCAGAGAGCTGAAGTGACGTGTGAAAGGACCTCTGCAGGTTGGAGATGAACATACTTGGTCTTTTAATGTGAAATGTTTTCTGTTTCATAGGTAACAACATTAAAGAAACTGTTAAACTTCTTGATATAATTTAGTTCATGTAGTTGATACAGACTCTGGATCAGTTTCTCTGCAGATCTGACGACATCTTTTTAAACTTCATTTTACTATACTTTGACCTCAAACTCAGTATTTACTGCTAATTTTATTCAGTTTTAAAACAGAAATCACTCCTCAGTTGTTTATAATGTTTGTTCTTGAATATTCAGCTTATTGATCCTCGATAGAAGAAAAGATCTGATCAATGATCACACATTTACCACTAGAGAAAGAAACTCCACACGGGCCGAACTCTGGGTTCATTTCTCAGGATTTTCGGTTCCTTTTGGCCGATTTTGGAATATAAATCTTGATTTGGTTTTGTATTTCTTGACTTTTGAAATATGAACTGTGGACAAATTAATGTTTTTTGTCATTGATTATTAGAAGGGATTTTGAGCTGAGTGTTCAGATTTAAACAGACTCACTCTTCAGATGACTCCTGCTCTGTGGTTTCTTCCTGCTGTAGGATCTACCACTGTGTTCGGCTGCAGAGAGGGACACCTGGACTGTACCACCCGTGTCTTTAACGCAGGGGGAACTCTTTGCTTTCTGTTAACAGAGACAGAAAACTGAGTCAAAGGACATTTATTTCTTTTATCGCTCAGATCTGAAGCCCAAACACAAAATCAGTCTCACATCTGATTCAAATAATTACAATTATAATAATAACTGTCGGAGGGACCAGTTACTGGAACCAACTCCCAGTTCAGAGCACAGACAGCGGGAGGCAGGTACCATGAAGACTCTCCCAGCAGCTTCCTCCAGCTCTTTGTGGTGTTCACAGTCGAAGTTCAGCTCTACTGTCTGACCTCTGTTGTTGTGGTGCATGATGGGATTGTTGAGCCGGATGCTGAGGACCGTCTCTGCCCCAGTGCATCCTAGGAAAACACACACACACACAGTTTTACTGTGGTGAAAAACAAACCTGATCAAAATAAATCAACCAATCCTTTAAAAACATCTGTGGTTTGTTTCTAAAGGGATAAAAGAAATGTTTTGTTACCGACCGTCATGTTTCACCTGAAGACTGTAATGATCCACTTCCTGTTTCAGCAGGTGGACTGACCCCCACAGAAACCCCTGAGACACAAGAAAGCCTAGATTTATTGCCTTAATGACGCCATTTTATCTCCGTATCAATCGAATAAATAATAAATAGATGTAAATGAGTGTCTTCAGTCAACGATTCAGCAGCTGCTGAGTCTCAAACATGAAATGTCGTAGTTTGGACGAAGCATTTAACCTACAATGAAAACATTTGTTTTATATGAAATCTCAGAACACCGATAAATGTCCGTCACGGCTTCTCAGAGTTGGTTAACGTCTTCGAATTTGTCATTGTGACATTAAACAATATAAAATACATAATAATATAAAACAGAGAAAAACAGAATAAAACAATTATCAAAACAGTAACAGATTATTTTTCTGTCAATTGAGGCAATAATGAATCGACTAATTGTTTAAGTTTAATAAAACTGATTAATAGTTCCATTAAACACAAAAAGAAAGTCTTTATTCAGTTATGTGAATCAGTCAACTGTGCCTCTGAATTAGGAAATTGTCTCCATATCAGTAATGTTTTTTATGCTCTCTAAATACTGCTAATCCATCCTGTGTGTTTCTGTCCCACCTCAGGCTTACTGGCTAACTAATGTTCAGTACTGCATTAGTACTGCAGTAGTACTGAAGTAGTACTGCAGTAGTACAGTGTATTACCTCAGGCTCATCGATGAAGAAGCTCACACATCCTGAGCTGAGGTTGAAATCTATCCAGAACTCATCCAATTTGTCGTCTTTTGGACGAAACAGCTGCAGAGGAAGAAAACAAGAAGTAGATGTGACGTCTGGTGACTGCAGAGATTAAAGGGTTAAATGTTTTACCTCAGTGGAGTCAAGAAACGCTCGGAGACAAGGGAAGGTGTACACCCTGACAGACACAACGCAGGGACAAATCACCACAATGAAGCATTTTCACATTTGTTTTGTTGCATTCAGGTTCCGTTAAGTTCATCACCTCCTCCAGTCTCCATGGTAACAGTTGACAAAGTTGAGGAAACGGCGACAGTCCTGGAGAGAGAGACAGAAAGGTCAGAGACACAGACAGGTAGAGAGACAGACACGCGGAGAGACAGACAGGTAGAGAGACAGGGGTTCAAACAGACAGGTCAGTCACTCACCACCTCGAAGTCTCTGTCTCTGATGTCACAGAAGGCGCTGCTGATGTCACGGCTGGAGAACCAGCGATTGGCTCTCTCCTCTCGGTCCTTCCTGGGAGTCAGACGACACAGAGCCTCTGATAGGCTGACCTGCAGCTCATAGTCTGAAACAGCAGCCAATGAAAACACAGCTTCAAACATGGAGGACACAACAGCCTCCTTCCTATTGGTCACATAATCAGTAAACACAGTATACACACAGTTTGTGTATGTGTGTGTATATAATATATATATTATGTGCGTTTATGTGTTGTCTTTACGTCCATGGGGACACTGCAGACAGGAGCTGCTGCCTGCTGGTTCACACTCTGTAATGGGGACACCTGACTACAGGAGCACTGCAGACGGGAGCTGCTGCCTGCTGGTTTACACTCTAATGGACAACATCTGAGTTGTACCTCACAGCTAACTGACTGAATCAACAGCAGCATTATGGGAACTGTAGTTCCAAAACTTAGAGTATGATTATCTACCAAAGACAAGACACAAGACAAAGACAGTGAATGTAAATACCGACATTTAGAGGCTTCACTGGACTTTACTGTTCAGATATAAACTCACCACCAACTGTCAGAACTGCTGCTGCCATCTGGAATCTGTGAGACGGACACAAAGCGGACAGACAGACTGATAAACGATTTTGGAAAGGTATAAATTGGGTGGTTTCATAGAGGGAGAAGGAATGGACAAGACCAGAAAGACAAAAACTGTGTATAATTAACAAAAAGAATTGTATCCACAGTTAAATCAAAACATATTAAAGCTCAATTGTATTTAGTTGTGTATACACAGTGTGTACTCGGCGTGTATTACAGTATCTGAGTCTGGTTTTGGTCATTCTGGATCAGCCTCCTCTGCTCTCTGCTCAGAGACTCCAGGATGCTGTTAAAGGTTCTGATGGCCTGAAACATGAAACACAACTTTCAACTCCAAGAGCAGAAAAGTTCTAGATTACAGAACACATCACAGACCAGGACAAACCAGAACGAACCAGTTCAGACCAGAACAAAACAGTTCAGACCTGTAAGAAATAGTATGAACCAGTTCAGACCAGTACAGACAGGAGTAAAACAGTTCAGACCAGTATAAACCAGTTTAGACCAAGCAGCAGCCTCCGGGTCTGAAAGTGAAGCCACTGCTGAAGGTCCTTAAACCTGCATTCTCTCTAACAGCCAGCAGGGGGCGACTCCACCGGCTGCTAACAGAAGTCTGATTGTATAAAAGTCAATGAGAAAATGAACCGACTTCTCACCTGATTTATTACCTCAGGAAACATTTTCCTAATGAGCTTATTGTCTCAGTCGCTGGTTTCAAGTCTTCTTCAGTACAGCAGGATGTTCATTTAGTAAATTTTGGTCACGTTCAGAAGAAAATAGACGATAAAGCAGCGCATGCTTTAGGGCGGGGCTACTGCATGATTGACACATCGTTTCCACGGCGACCGCCAATCAGGCTAGAGGCAGCCCCACCCTTGTGTCCAAATAACATCTCTAAAAAACCAAGATGGCGACGGCCCATTTCAGGTTGATTTCCATGGTTACCTCGAGTCTCAGGGGAAAGTGGAGATCTGGTTCCAGAGCAAACCGAGCCAACTGAAGAAGAACCACAGACAGCTGACTGACTGAGAGACAGACAGGTGGAGAGACAGGTGAATCCTACATGTGACACAAAACTGAAGATCAAACACGCAAAAAAAAGAAACAAACCTGGAAGAGGAGCCTGACCCAGCAGCTGACAGACAGACCGACAGACAGACAGACAGTTTAAGATACAGTCAGACAAAAGTAAATTATCAAAAATCATGACAAAAATCTACAAATGTCCAACATCTGAAATAGTAAACTTTGCAGTAAGTCGTGTACATACAGTCTTTAACCATGGGGATTTATTTAATTCAAATCTTCTTATCGAACGTCCTCCTGATGAAGAATGGTTAAATAGCAGGAGACTTCATGTCCCAGAATGCTCCTCACCAGGAAGTAGTCATAGAACTCCTCAGTGAGCGTCAGCAGGGTGGCAGAGTTCGTCTGCAGGTCAGCGGTCAGCAGGTCATGGATGGCTTCGAACCACAACAACACCTAAACAAACAAACAAACAACAAACAGGCAATAAATACACAAACAAACAAAACAATAAACAAACAACACACAGTTGATGACAGAGGAAGTGAAGATCAGATAAAGTTCCAGATTACTTTATGAACTCAGTAGATTTGAGACTTTAGATTTTATATTATATGTTATTAATGTTATTAGAAGAGTTATTTTTTGTAATTGATTAATGGATCAGATTACACATTACTTTGAGATTACCGGATATGATTGACTTACTATATGACTGATTACTTTAGATAAAATGTTATTTAGATACAGATCACATGATAGGTCACTTCAGTAGATCACCTTAGTCAGATTACAGATGACCCCATTGATCATTTAAAGAAGATTTTCACAGATTATTACGGATTCAGTTTCACAGTGTAAATAGTGGATGGTGTTACTTCATTACTTTGGTAGATTAGTGATTAACAGGTTACAGTTTACTTTAGCAGTCAGTCCGAGGTCGATGAGCGTCTGCAGGTTGTCTCTGTTCTCCGACAGAATCTCTAAAGACTTCAACACAACCAGGACTCTGCTGAAACCGGATCCACACAGATCCTGAAAACAACAACAAACAGCAAACAGAATAAACAACAACAGAGTTTATTCAGAGACAGGAAAAGGGCCCACTGATGTTGCCTTGGTGACAACCCTGTACTGTTACCTTGGTAACCAACTGGTCCAGCCTGGTGAGTGTGACGCTGGTCAGTCCTTCATACTGAAGAACAGAAACCAGATCAGACGAATCCCCGCGGATCAGACAGTCCTCCATCTTCATCTCCAACTGACACACATGCGCACACACACACACACACACACACTTAATGTTGTTATTGATGAAAACAACAAATTTGACTTCTCTTTATTAATTACTTAACTTTTATTTTGAAAATATCATGACATAACAACTAAAACACACACACACATACATACATGTAATATATATATACATGTGTATGTAAAATAATAATAATGATAATTAAACTAATACATTAAACCATTTAAATGTATTTCTATTATGAATAATAAATATACTCAAATGTTTTCGATAAACTCATGTCTTCTTCTGCACTTTTTCCCTTTATCAGGCTTCATGTAAAGAAACATTTCAAGCTGTTTTATTTCACTGTAAATTGAAAATAAACGTCGTTTTATTGTGGTGAGTCACTTCCGGCAGGCTGACAGCAGGGGGCGCTGCAGGCGCGCTGTGTGGCAGACAGGGGCTGGACAAAATAACAGAAACACCTCCACAGAAACGGCTGGACTCTGCCCGTTTTAACCCTTTAGTGCGCAGATCATGAAGTTACCGGATCGATCATCTTCAGACACGTGCTCTGAACTCACAGCAAACCGGAAGTCTATAACAGCTGACCCCAAATCAGATTCACAATCAATCGATCAGAAAATCGATCAGTGAAGCTGAAATAAAAACATTTACAATAGAATCGATAAGTTTAATTACCATCGTGTGTCCTCTCTCAGTCTGTCGGGAGCGCGCACAGGCGCGCGCACAGCTGCCGCTAATTAACTAATTAGCGGCGCAGGCGCACAGACAGAAAATAGTTCTGACAGCAGCGGAGGGATTTTATCTTTAATTAGTTTAATAATCACTTAAAGTCACAGACTGAACCTTTAATTTGACATCTTCATTTACAGGAAATACAATTGAACATTGAAAGAGATTTTGTATTTCTGATTGTTTCTCTTTAATGTGAAATATCTAACAAATGATTTTAATATATTAATATATGAATAGGACATTTTTTCAAAGGTCCTTCAGACTGTTTCTAGTTTCCTTTTTCTTTAGAAGAAACTTATTCTTTCAATTAAGATGGAAAAGTGGGGATTTTAGAATTAAAAGTTAATAACAGTTTAAACTTTACTAAGAGATTTTTTTATGGTTTAAAAACTCACTTTTCACTTTTCCTCATTCTTTAAATTCATTATAAAACTGTTCACCAAATACATCCGAATCATTTTATGAAATAACACGATAATTACTTTAAAGATGATTGTTACATATATAAGAAGACAGGTGAGACAGAGAGACAGGTGGGACAGAGAGACAGGTGAGACAGGTGGGACAGAGAGACAGGTGAGACAGGTGAGACAGTGAGGTGGGACAGAGAGACAGGTGAGACAGGTGGGACAGAGAGACAGGTGAGACAGGTGAGACAGGTGGGACAGAGAGACAGGTGAGACAGGTGAGACAGGTGAGACAGGTGGGACAGAGAGACAGGTGAGACAGGTGAGCAGGTCGTCAGGTAGAAGCTGACTCGTCCTCTCGTCCTCTAATTGATGACTAATGAGTTTGTTTGTTTTAGGAGAAACACTGAAGTGTTTACACAACACACACACACACACACACCACACACCACACACCACACACACACACACAACACACACACACACACACACCACACACACACACACAACACACACACACACACACACACACACACAACACACACACACACACACCACACACCACACACACACACACCACACACACACACACAACACACACACACACACACCACACACACACCACACACCACACACACACACACACCACACACACACACACCACACACACACACACACAACACACACACACACACACACCACACACACACACACCACACACCACACACACACCACACACACACACACACACACACACCACACACACACACACAACACACACACACACCACACACCACACACACACACACCACACACACACAACACACACACCACACACACACACACAACACACACACACACACACACACACAACAACACTTTAAAACCTGAAACATTAAAAACAGATTGATCCGATTAATATTGATCCGATTGCAAATGTATGTTATGTGTTATGTAATAATAATAATAATATAATAAAAGTCACAGTAATGATAAGAAGTTGTTATTTTAATACGAACTACATCAGTAAACTCTGTTTTCTTCTTCTTCCCTCTTCTTTCATTTAGCCCCCCCCCCAGCTCGCGCCTCTCACCTGTTGCTTCACTTCTCACCTGAGACTCACAGGAGCAGCACGCGCCGTCCGGAGGAGCCGCGCGGAGGATTTTTAACACGTTCGAAACTGTGAGCAGCTTCCGGTTTAAAACGTTTCACATTAACACGTTTCTACTGGAGGATCCGGCCCAGAACCACCAGGAGGACTGACCAGGACCAGGGCTGAGCGCAGGGCCAGGACCCGGAGCAGGACCCGGAGCAGGAGCCAGAGCAGGAGCCAGAGCAGGGCCAGGACCCGGAGCAGGACCCGGAGAAGGACCCGGAGCAGGAGCCAGAGCAGGGCCAGGACCCGGAGAAGGACCCGGAGCAGGGCCCGGAGCAGGACCAGGACCCGGAGCAGGACCCGGAGCAGGACCCGGAGCAGGGCCAGGACCCGGAGAAGGACTCGGAGAAGGACCCGGAGCAGGGCCAGGAGCAGGGCCAGGACCCGGAGGATGTCCCGGGCGGAGGAGCGCGAGGAGGCCGACTGTGTGTGTTCAGTCGGGATGAAGTTCACGTGGGACATCAACGACCCCAAACTGCCGCAGGTAACAAACTGATCAATAAGTGATCGATACAGACAACCAGAGGCGGGAAAACCAGCTGATCAATAATTCTGATCGATTTGACTTTAAAAGGTGATTCCAGCTCCTTCACTTTGTTTCAAAGTTTCAAAAGAATTCATTCTGATTTCCTCTCGATTGTCGATAATTAGTCAATAAATAAATGAAACTAAATGTGTTGGAACGAAGCTTTAAAACACCACGTGTGATTTTCTTAAATACTCAGAAAGTTGTACAGAGTTTGGTTGGAGGTTTATTGAGAAAGAGTTTGTATACAGTCTGGTTATCATATTTAATAATATTAATAGTATTTATTAATGAACAAATCTAAATATATAATATTATATAAATATAACTGAACTGTTACGTGTGAAAAAAATGCGACATTTTGTGAGTTTCTTAAATAATTCAAAAGTTGTAGAGAGTTTGGTTGGAGGCTGAACGCCAGCACTGCTCCGGGACCGAGGACTTTATTGTCTTTTTTTTATTTAGACATAATCTAGAAAAAAAACTATTTTTTTCCTAAGAAAAAAAAAAATCTCCAAATCATGAACACACCCGAGGAGAAGAGAAGCTTTAAAACATTTATATCATGATGTCAGGACATTTACACTAAATACAACTCAACAGTTGAATCATTAAACAGCATGTCAGATTTTCTTAAATACTCTAAACTTTGCATCCAGTTTGGTTGATGGAGTCTGGACTTCTTTAAATGTTTTTATCTGTTGTTGTTACAGTCAGATTTTAGAAACATGATATCAAGAGACCACATCCAAGATATGCTCAAATATATTTAGAGGAAGTGAAAAGATAAATTAATAAATGTATTAATAAGTTCTGACATTTTGTGATTTACTTAAATACTCAAGAACTTATATAGTTATATAATCATCTCTCTGGAAATTTAGGGTGGACATTATATGAAGATTGAGCCTTTTATGAGTTGTTTTTTTTAAAAATGAATTAAATGAAAATAAAATAATTGATTCTATAAAATAATGACCCACCTGACAGATTGAAGGAGCTTTAAAACAACATTTACATCACACAAAATAGTCAAAAAAGTGCACAGAGTTTAGTTGGAGGTTAAACCCTTAATTTCTCAGGTGGAGTTCTGCTGGACTGATGACCTCAGTGTTTCTAACAAACTTTCTATGAAAATCATTAAATCTGTGGATTAGAAAAAAATTGAAGTTGACCAAAACAAAACTTGAAGAATATTTTGAAGTAAAAAAAATTTTAAATTTAAGGAAATTAACAAAAGAAAATGCAAACTGGATAAAGGGTCGAGACGGACGGGGAAACACGAGTTTATTCATTCAGCTCTTTCATGTTTCCTGTAAATGTGTTCAGTCATCTCCGTGATGTTTTTTTTAAAGCTCCTCTGCAGGTGGCTCCATTCTTTTAGAGAATAATCCATTTTAGTTTTATTTAGTTTGTTTTTATACCTTCACTAAAAATATGAATATATTTGGGTGAACAATTCAAATCCTGGTCTTTGATTGTTGATCAACTTTGTACACATATGTCCATTAAACACGTTTCTTCAAAAAAAGTAATTTTAGGAGACAGAGTTTAGAAATGCTGAGGTAGTCAGTCCAGCAGAACTCCAGCTGAGAAATTACGAATTTTAACCACCAACCAAACTGTGCAGTTTGTTGACTCTTTTGTATGTTCTGATCTAAATGTTGTTTTAAAGCTTCTCCACACTGACACTAAATCCTTTTATTTTAATATATGTCAATTCTAAGATATTTAATAAAAACACGACAGCTGGTTTATATATAAACTCCTCTTTATGTCATTAAAGCTGCAGAAACATGACAGTGGTTAGAAATCAACACAGCTGAAACTGTTTTAAATATTTTAATCTGAACACTGATTTCATTCTGAACCAACCTGTTGAGAACGTAGAGCTGATTTACTTCACGACAACAGTCAAAAGTCAGCTGTTTATGTTGATTCTCAGCCAATCTTTTCAAAATAAATCAATGAAATCACTTCCTCTGCCTGAGAATTAATGACCTGATCAGGTGATACAATTACTTATTTATTATTATTGAATATGAATGAAATCCGATAATTAAATATTCATGTCTGAGGACTATATATATATATACATATTTATATATAAATAAGTATATATATATATATATATATATATATATATATATATATATTAAAGAAAATAGTCAGTGTGTCAGTCTGAAGGTTTTTTTGTGTTTATGGAGGTCATTGAAGAGTTTCTTGTTGTTTATTTGAAGGTTATCTGAAGGTTGTGTGTGTGTTTGTGTGTGTGTGAGTGTGTGTGTATGTATGTGTGAGTGTGTGTGTGTGAGTGTGTGTGTTTGTGTGTGTGTGAGTGTGTGTGTGAGTGAGTGTGTGTGTGAGTGTGTGTGAGTGTGTGTGTGTGAGTGTGTGTGTATGTATGTGTGAGTGTGTGTGTGTGAGTGTGTGTGTGTGAGTGTGTGTGAGTCTGTGTGTGTGTGAGTGTGTGTGTGTGAGAGTGTGTGTATGTATGTGTGAGTGTGTGTGTGTGTGTGAGTGTGTGTGTGTGAGTGTGTGTGTGAGTCTGTGTGTGTGTGTGAGTGTGTGTGTGTGAGAGTGTGTGTATGTATGTGTGAGTGTGTGTGTGTGTGTGTGTGTGTGTGTGTGTGTGTGAGTGTGTGAAGCAGCTGACTCGACTCTTCACTCTGTTGTTGCTCAAACAGTAAAAACTGGTTTTTATATTTTTGTTTTCAGTGAAACCAAAACATCAAACTGAGAGTTTCTCAGGTCGAGCAGCTGATCAATATCTCTGATTGATTTTAAACCAAAACACATCTGGAGTTTTGTGTTCTAATCTTCATTTAGTCTCAGAGTCTGATATTTTGCTCCGGTGGTCGTAAACACAAGATGTGAAAGCCGCTGAACGTTCATTTATACAACTGTTAACAACGTATTATTGATCTATAAACACTTTCCTTTTCCTTCAGATAATCAGTAACATGTAGTTAAAGTATTTCCACAGTAAAATGTCCCCTGTGCCTGTTGTACTATTATATATTCTATCATTAGATTATTATTCCTCATCATTCATGGAAAAGCAGGATTTTACTGTTGGAGCTCATTTTGAACTGTTTTGTATCGGACTGCAGCTGATGATTATTTTCATTCTGGATCCATCTGCTGATTATTTTCTCCATTGATCCATTGATCGTTTGCTTTGTAAAAATAGTGAAAATAGTGAGAAATGGCGTCACGATGAGCCAGAGCCCAAAGTGACACCTTCACAATGCTTGTTGTGTCCAACCAACAGTCCAAAGCTCAACATTATTAAAACACATTCACATGATTCAAATCATTCAAAGGAAAAGCAGCAAATCTTCACATCTGAGAAGCTGCAGCCAGGAAGTGATTTTACAGGAAAAATGAGTCCAACCATCATCACCAGAGTTCAGCTTCATGTTCTGTCAGTCCACTCACTGATTAATGACTGATGCTGTCAGCTGGACAAACTGTTGGAGTTTCATTTAGAACTAAACTTCACGTTTTAGAAACTCTTCATGTGTAAAAATCTGAATCTGTAAAGTAACTAAAGCTGTCAGATAAATGTGGAGAAGTTAAAGAACAATATTAACTGATGTGATGGAGGAAGTAAAGTACAAGAACATCAAAAGTCTGAAGTCTGAAGTCTGAACTTACTGAGAACTCTGCTCCTTTAGTTTCCGACATCAAACAAACACCTTGTGTTATTTTGTACTTGAAGTTCCTGAAGTAAAGAATATAAAAACTTCTGTCACCATGAAAGTGAAACAGCAAAGAAGCGTTTAGGTTTCTTTTATATACACACTCACACTATATAATACTGTATGTATATATGGGCCCTGTTCAGTCTCACTCACTGACTGTCTGTCTGTCTCTCTCTGACTGACTGCCTGTCTCTTTCTCTGCCTATCTGTCTGTCTGCAGGACACAAAGCAGTTCGACCCATTCCAGGAGTGGACAGACGGTTATGTTCGCTTCATCTACAGCTGTAAGAAACATTCTATGTGATCAGTGTTATTGATTATTGATTGACTTTATTATACTATAATATTTATAACATTCATTATATACACTATAATACCTTCATCATAACTTATAGTGTTATGATACATAATTAATTATCCGTAATTATACTAATCACAGTATACATATCAATAGAATCTGTGAATACAAGTTATGTTCGTGGTGATATCACACAGTGCAGTGTGATGTAGTAGTATCGTCATAGGTTGAATACGTCTCTGAGTTGTAGGTTTGGAGACAAATCAAGAAATAATCTATAGTTCTAGTTTCAGCTAAATGGTATATGCTAGGCTAACTGTTTCAGCTCGGTTTCAGCTCTGTTTTAGATCTGCTTCAGCTCTGTTTCAGCGAACTGTGGGTTTGTTTTTAGCTGAAGATAAGAACGCTCAGAGACATCTCTCCGGCTGGGCGATGAGAAACACCAACAACCACAACTGTCAGATCCTGAAGAAGTCGTGTTTGGGTGTGGTGGTCTGTTCTCGAGGCTGCACGCTGCCTGACGGGTCCAGACTGCAGCTCCGCCCCGCCATCTGCGACAAGGCCCGGCAGAAACAGCAGAGTAAGAAGAACCAGAACCTGTTCAGGCATCCTCCTCCTGTGTCTGTGTTTACCTGACCGGATTCTGTGTTTCAGAGAAGCTGTGTCCGACCTGTAACGCCCCTCTGGAGCTGCTACCGTGTCGCGGTCACAGCGGTTACCCCGTCACCAACTTCTGGAGAGTCGACGGAAAGGCCATCTTCTTCCAGGTCACACCTTTACCTCTACTGATTCATCAGCTCAGACAAAAATACACAGAGAGGCTAACTTGAATAATGTAGCATATTTAGTAGCCAAAACAACCTGAAATTTCCTCCCAGATCCTGAACCATTACTTGGATATCTAACTAGATTTGAACCAGATTTTGGCACTCTAAGCGAGTCTTACCCAGATCCCTAAAGCTTAAGCCTTTTTAAACAACTGGCAGTCCTGACATTCTGAGCAGGTTTAATTATGACTACGTGAACAGGTCTAAACCAGATTCTGGGTATCTAAGTAGGTTTTAACCAAGACTATGTCTAAACACAGGTCTAAAACAGATCTTGGCAAACTGGATGGGTCTAAACAAGAGCTTAGCAATGTAGACATGTTTAAACTAGATCCTGACAGTCGGAACAGAGCAAATCCTACCAATATGAACATTTAATCACCAGGTCATGAAAGCACAATCAAATTTCAACAAGGTCCTGTCGGTCTGAACAGGTTTAATTTAGATTCTGAAAGCGTGAACCAGATCCGGGCAATGTACACAGGTCTGAACCAAGTCCTGGCAGTCTAAATGGGCTAAAACAAGTTCCAACAATGTTAACATGTTTAAACAGGGCTGAACCAAATCCTGATGTAAAGAACACAGATGTTGGACATCTAAATATGTTAACATGTTAATACAGATGCATAATAATAGTCTGTGTCAGCTTCTTCAGCTGTACTCCTGTAGGAGGGCTCCTGTCTCTGTGTGCTTTTGTACACTAATATCCTCCTACAGCAGAGACTGACTGAAGCACTGAAGCCTTGTACTTGTTGTTCTTGTTGTACTTGTTGTAGTTATAAGATATGAAAGTCAGCCTACTGACCGCTGTGAATTAAGTTTTTATATTTATTGTTTATTTGCTCCTGTTTGACAGTCCAGGGTTGCAACAGTAAGAATAGGGCTAAAATTGTCATCCGTGCCATTAGAATGCATCAAAGCAACACATTCATTTAATGGTATACACAAATGTAATTATAGTCAGATCTACTCATGTCCTAATGATGGGCAGTGATATTATCAGCCTGTTAACTTTTACACATTCACACAGATGGTGATTTTTTGCCAGCTGTCCTTCCTGCATTTGGCAGCTGCAGCTGTTACTTACAGCCTGAATTATCTGTTTAAATGATTCGTATTTGTCTGATATTATAGTTTGCTCTTTGCTCTGCTGCCAGTAATCGTTTGTGATTGGTCAGATACTGTAAACATTGCCCTTTTTATGCGAATGTGCTCATACCCAGATTGGGCAACCCTAGGTTGACTTATTGAGTTGATAAACAGCTTTGTGTGACAGCTTAGCGCGATCAAGTTTGTTAGGTTAAATTAAGCCAGATAACGAAAAGATACCAAGGGTATGTTGAACCTGCTTCGTAGTACAGGCCTCTGGAAAGCTAAACCGATTTAAACCAGATCTTGAGAGCATACACAGATTAAAAATAGTACTGACAAGTATAAATATTCTCAAGGTCTAAAGGAGTCTAAGCCAGATCCTCTAAGTTTATACAGGATTTCGTCCCAACTACAACAAGATCCTGACAGTCAAAATGGTCTGTTATTATATTTACTTTTGTTGTTGTCCTCCAGGCTAAAGGGGTCCATGATCATCCCAGACCAGAGTCCAAGTCCGAGACTGAAGCCAGAAGAAGTTCAGTGAAGAGACGAGTTAGTTCGCCGCCATTCACACCCAAGAGACGACTCATCGAAACACAGGTCAGCAACAACAAACAACAACAGCTGTTTGTTAATGTTGTTTCTTGTTTATTTATTTGTTTATTTGTTGTTTACTGTTTCAGGCACTGGGTCCCGCCCTCCTATCCTGCGTTGATCCATCAGACAGAATCTCCTTCATCGAACCAAACTTCCCCCAGCATTACCCAACATTCCAGAGCCCAGAGCCCTACTACAACCCCCACAATGCACTAGGAGAAGCCCCGCCTGCACTTCAGAAGCCAGCCAATCCGAGGCTTTACATGGGCCGGCCCGGCTACGAGTTCCAAGGATACCTGACATCGCCTTCGTATCCAATGACCTCTGACCTCTGTGACCCCAGGTCAGCCTCACAAATACTCACACCAGATTCTGGCAATGTAAACAGCTGTTACCAGATTCTGAACTGGTTTAGATCCCAAACAGCTTTAGATCATGAACTTTTCCATAGGTTTAAACCAGATTCTTAAAAGGTCTAAAACAGATCTAGACAGTGTAAATTGATCTAAACCAGATTCTAGATTCCTGCAATGTAAACGGATCTAAACTAGATTCTGATAGTGTAAATCAATCTAAACCACATTCCAGATCCAAGGAATGTAAATAGGCCTAAAACAAATGCTGAATTTTGGAATATGTTTAAAAAATGTTTAAATGAGATCTTGACAGTTTAAACACATTTAAACCAGATTCTGATAGTCTAAACAGGTTGAAGCCAAATCCTGGCAGACCTGAATGGTCTAAATCTGATTCGGACAGTGTAAACCAGATCTTTACAGTTTAAACAGGTCTAAACTAGATTCTGTTTTTTGTGCAGGGTGGCCCCGGTCCTGGGTTCCTCCTCTTCCTCTACTTCATCGTCGGCTCCTCTCTCCTCCTCCTCCTCCTCATTCGACCCCCAGACGAAGTCTCCTGCAGGCTGGAAGGACCTGCTGAAGAGCTCCGCCCCCTACAGTGACAACCACCACTACTACAGCTCAGAGTACCCCTGCCGTTACCCCAGCAACGCCCCAGGGTCCCCTGCAGCACTGCAGACCATCATCACCACGACAACCAAGGTGAGTAGAGGTCGTCAGGAGGGTCCAACCGCAGACCTTAGTGGGAGCGCCCCCAGGAGTGAGGTGTGTCTTCCTTTAGGGTCCCCAGAAGAAATGTGTCACTTCCTTTAGGGTCCCCAGAAGTCAGGTGTGAGGTGCATCACTTCTTTAACTATGGGAACCCTGAACATACAGACACTCTTCACACCTGGGGACCTGCCTGTCTTTTCATTGGCTGGCAGACTTGGGGTCACAAGCTGTGAGATCTGCAATTGGATTCTTCTAGTTTGTAACTGACTGTCGTCAATTTTAATGTTAAATTTGCTTCTGTTATCATCATAATTGAACATGTGGTTTGGTAGATTGGACAGGTTGTATTGACAGTAACTAAGAGGGGCGGCGATTAATCCTTAACCTTATATCTGTCACATTAATATCAGTTCTGATCCTCCTCAGGTCTCCTATCAGCCCTGTCCGAAGCCTCCTGCGGCACTCCCCTCCTACCAGTCGTGTCCTAAACCTCCGGCCTGTCTCCCGTCCTACCAGCCCTGTGCTCCCCCAAAACCCCCAGGCCTCCCCGGCTGCTCCTCCCTGCTGGACGACGCCCCTCCTTCCTCATACTCCACCGAGGTGAAGGTGACAGAGGAGTCAGGCGGAGTCATCAAGTCTCTTTCATTTCAGCCCGAACCACTGCAGACCAAAACAGAGCGATCCGATGGCTACGACTACCGCTATGCCTACGCCAACACTTACCGCTACGATGACTACTGATGCAGCTCTACCCCAGACACTGTTACCATGGCTACTGTTACCACTTCTACTTCTATGAGTTCAATGATTGCTAATGCCTTAACAGATCCTGTATCTACCACAAACTGGTATAATAACTTCTGAGCAACGTACTGAAAAACTCCTGCGACTGGACGGTTCAGGAGCTGAGAAGATGTGGATCATAAGAACTAAACTCAAAGTGAACCAAAACTTTTGTCCATGAGAAACTTCCTGAAGACATTCAAGGAGTAATTTCATATTCTCAAAGGAAGATCCTTTTCCATCTGTGACACTGAAGATTGAAATTTAGAGAGGTCAAACTGGAATTTACAAAAACAGAATTCTGTTTGGCCAAAACTCCTCCACAGATGGTCCAACTTACTTGAGTATTTCTGGAGATTTCAGCTGCATCTCATGACCTTCCTCAGTGAATGGAGTTGCAGTTGTCACTTAATGGTTTCGATTGTCACATGATCTCAGAGTGTCTCTGCAGTCAGATGCATGTTATCATGTGAGTGAGCTGTGTCACTTCCTTTAGGGTCCCCAGGAGTGAGGTGTGTCACTTCCTTTAGGGTCCCCAGGAGTGAAGGTCATGACATGTGGCTGAAAGCTTCAACACCAAGTATTTTAACTTGTGTTAAAAAAAGAAAAAAAAACTTAATGTTTTTTTGCCAAACTGTTTTCAAAGTCAAATAGGAACTTTCAAGCTCAGGATTCAGTTATTTTGAGATAATGTTAAACCATAAATTACCTCAGAACCAGCTCTTTATTTCTAGTGTCCCCATATTTAGTAAGAAACTTCCATGTTTTCTGACCTGATTAATTAAAAATATTGAATATTAGATCTTCTCCAAAGATTTTTTTTTCACTGCATTCAGAAATTATATTCAACTTGTGAGATTTATCATCAATGTTTGTGTCGTTTGGATTATTTATTGAATCAGTCAGTAAACCTGTTAAATGTACTTACGGAATGAAATTGAACTGTTTCTGTTTCTGAATGAATGAACAAACTGAGTAAAACAGTTGTTGACTGAAGAGATCTGTGAGATGAAAATATGTCATAATGTTTCTGTATGAACTGAACTGAAGTCTCACATTAAACAAATTGTTATACAGACTCATGTTTTGTGTTTTATTCAGAGTGAAGAGAAAATAAAGCAGAATCTAGAACCATACTAATGTTTAACAAAAAGATGCAGGAAAGAGAATTCAAACAAAGTAATTTTGAAAATAAAATCGGGGGACACAATTATTGATTCAGTTTGTTTCAGGCTCAGACTAAAACAGTCTCAGGTACACACTTCAGCACATGTAATCACAGGGTTATCTGCAAAACATATTCATAACAGTGGTCAGCTGCTACACCATCTGTATCATCACCATACAGTTCTGCTGTAAGCTCATAATACTTTACACATCATAATACACCTAAAACACAGAATATCAGAAAACATTTACCTGTGCACACTACACCTAAACTAACCACATTAAATATATTCAACAATAAATACATACCAAACCTTGTATTAACCCTTTAACTGTATTTACTGGTTGATTCAGTAGTTAAGCTACCAGGTTTAACTCTGCTGACTTACTGCCTGTCTACTAGCAGTGTTCTGAACTTTTACACAGTGTCAAATACATTAAATATGTTTGTAATAAAAACTATAAAATAACATTAACTAAACCTTTTATTGTAAGGTTGTTTCCTTGTAATGTTCATTACAAATGTGCTGTGTTAGTCTAAAGGCAACGTTGTGTCTATTGATGAGGTTAGAAAATGCTAAAAGCTTCTGTGTGAAACGTAACGTCAACACTGGATGAAACTGAAACCCGGAAGGGTTTCACTAAAGGTTGGACTTCTACTGTGGGATGATATGAAATCACATGGGATGGACAAGACCGTGTCCCCTCCTGGGTCCGGAGCCTCAGAGTGAGAACCCCGCAGCAGAGGATCAAAGAGCTGATGTTTGGATGTTGGCTGGTTTCAGTCTGTATGAGTAATAAATGTTGTTTTGACAAGAACACGTCAGGACAGGAGTCACTCTGCTGTCCTTACTGTGAACCTTTAAACCCCTCAGACTCACTCTTATTCCTCCTCCTCCTCTTTCACTACCTTCCATTAAAATCATTCATTCCTTCGCCCTTTTCCTTGCCTCACTCGTTACCTTCCCTTCAGTTTACATTAACATCCATCAGTACGTAATTATGTTCAGTGTTCAGAGACTGAACCACCCACTCTGGTCTGACACCCTGCAACACACACAGGTTAAATAAAGTTCTGCACTTTATTTAAATGTCTGCTTTGTACTCTGTTCTGGGACAGGAAATAAACCAATAAAACACCTCACCAACAGGTGACAGCACCATCATGTCTGTCTGTCTGTCGGTCTGTCTGTGTCTGTCTGTCTGACTGACCGTCTGTCAGTCTGTCTGTCTCTCTGTGTCTCTGTCTCTCTGTCTGTCTTTCTGTTTTTCTGTCTGTTTTTCTGTCTGTCTGTCTCTCTGTGTATCTGTCTGTCTCTCTGTCTGTCTGTCTGTCTCTCGGTGTCTCTGTCTGTCTGTCTGTCTTTCTGTTTTTCTGTCTCTCTGTGTCTCTGTCTGTCTCTCTGTCTCTCTGTCTGTCTGTCTCTCTTTCTGTCATTCTGTCTGTCTCTCTGTCTGTCTGTCTGTCTGTCTCTCTGTCTCTCTGTCTGTCTGTCTCTCTCTCTGTCATTCTTTCTGTCTCTCTGTCTGTCTCTCTGTGTCTCTGTCTGTCTGTCTGTCTCTCTGTCTGTCTGTCTCTCTGTCTGTCTCTCTGTGTCTCTGTCTGTCTCTCTGTCTGTCTGTCTGTCTTTCTGTTTTTCTGTCTGTCTTTCTGTCTGTCTCTCTGTCTGTCTCTCTGTGTCTCTGTCTCTCTGTCTCTCTGTCTGTCTCTCTGTGTCTCTGTCTCTCTGTCTGTCTGTCTCTCTTTCTGTCATTTTGTCTCTCTGTCTGTCTCTGTCTGTCTCTCTGTCTGTCTGTTTTTCTGTCTGTCTGTCTCTCAGTCTGTCTCTCTGTGTCTCTGTCTGTCTCTCTGTCTGTCTGTCTCTCTTTCTGTCATTTTGTCTGTCTCTCTGTCTGTCTGTCTGTCTTTCTGTTTTTCTGTCTGTCTGTCTGTCTGTCTCTCTGTCTCTCTGTCTCTCTATCTGTCTGTCTCTCTCTCTGTCATTCTTTCTGTCTCTCTGTGTCTCTGTCTGTCTGTCTGTCTCTCTGTCTGTCTCTCTGTGTCTCTGTCTGTCTCTCTGTCTGTCTGTCTCTCTTTCTGTCATTTTGTCTGTCTCTCTGTCTGTCTGTCTGTCTTTCTGTTTTTCTGTCTGTCTGTCTGTCTGTCTGTCTCTCTGTCTCTCTATCTGTCTGTCTCTCTCTCTGTCATTCTTTCTGTCTCTCTGTGTCTCTGTCTGTCTGTCTGTCTCTCTGTCTGTCTCTCTGGGTCTCTGTCTGTCTCTCTGTCTGTCTGTCTCTCTTTCTGTCATTTTGTCTGTCTCTCTGTCTGTCTGTCTGTCTGTCTGTCTTTCTGTTTTTCTGTCTGTCTTTCTGTCTGTCTCTCTGTCTGTCTCTCTCTGTCTCTGTCTGTCTCTCTGTCTGTCTCTCTGTGTCTCTGTCTCTCTGTCTGTCTGTCTCTCTTTCTGTCATTTTGTCTGTCTCTGTCTGTCTCTGTCTGTCTCTCTGTCTGTCTGTCTTTCTGTTTTTCTGTCTGTCTGTCTCTCAGTCTGTCTCTCGGTGTCTCTGTCTGTCTGTCTGTCCTCAGATTGAACTGAACTTCCTGTGCCTGTTTGACCATCTTCAGAGAGGAAGAGCTCTCCTCTGATTGGCTGATGTGTGTAATGTTTTCGTAGATCAGACTTGTGGGTAAAAGATGTTTTGAAGCTCTCAGCTCATCAGCCAACGCCTCACCTGTCTCTCACCTGTGAACCAGGTGAGGCGAGTACAGATAATCCTGAGCTGTGTAATTCTATCCTTCACCAACCATCACCTCATCCTGTCTTCTTATCTTCTCATCTGTTTCTTCTTCTCTGCTGATCTCCATCTCTGCTTTTTCACACGCAAATCATTTCATCCCTCCTCCTCTTCTTCTCCTTCTTTCTTTTTCTTCTTCTCCGCTAAATAAATCATCCCGTCATCATGAGATAGACACCCCCCCCCCCCACTCTGATGTGGCTCCGCAGTAATGGATGTTTTCAATTTGATGCTACATGGTTGTGATTTACAACAGAAACAGACAGACGGACAGACAGTCAGACAGACAGACGGCCAGACAGATGGTCAGACAGACGGACAGACAGACAGACAGTCGGTCAGACAGACAGACAGACAGACAGACAGATGGACAGACAGATGGACAGACAGACGGGCAGACAGATGGACAGACAGACAGATAGAGAGAGAGAGAGAGACAGACAGACAGTCAGACAGACAGACAGACGGACAGACAGATGGACAGACAGACGGGCAGACAGATGCACAGACAGACAGATAGAGAGAGAGAGAGAGACAGACAGACAGTCAGACAGACGGACAGACGGTCAGACAAACAGACGTCAGACAGACAGACAGACGGTCAGACAGACAATCAGACAGACAGACAGACAGACAGACGGACAGACAGTCAGACAGACGGACAGACAGACGGACGGACAGACAGACAATCAGACAGACAGACAGACGGACAGACAGTCAGACAGACGGACAGACAGACAGACAGACAGACGGTCATACGGACAGACAATCAGACAGACAGTCAGACGAACAGACAGACAGATGGTCAGACAGACATACAGACAGATGAACAGACAGACGGACAGACAGACAGTCGGTCAGACAGACAGACAGACAGACAGACAGACAGACGGACAGACAGATGGACAGACAGACGGGCAGACAGATGGTCAGACAGACGGACAGACAGACAGACAGTCGGTCAGACAGACAGACAGACAGACGGACAGACAGATGGACAGACAGACGGGCAGACAGACAGACAGACGGTCAGACGATCAGACGGACAGACAGACGGACGGACAGACTACAGAGGTTACAGCAGTCCGGCCCGTAGCTGTACTGCACCTCAGCGGTCCGGACCACACTCATCACAGGTCCTTCACTAACACTGTCCGGTGGAAGTCACCACCTGCAGCATAGACGATACTGTGGCTGCCATAACATGCAGCTTCTCTCCAGTCACCTTTTGAACTACGTCACACCAACACGGCCACCGTCCCTAAAGGGAAGGCTGGGCCTTAGTCTAGAGACATTAGGAGGAATTAGAACTTGCGTTACAACAGGGTCAGATGACCAGCCTTCATACAGAGCATCAAAGGAAAAGCACACACAGAGAGTCGGGGAAACAACATATTGGAGCTTCCTGGAAATACACAGATATACAGGAAGTATTACATTACACATAAGTAAACAGTATGGCCAACTGCAGAGGGAACTACAATGGCTTTTTGGAGCAGCTACTGTTGTAATGTTGGACCATAGCGAGTAAATGTACAACATGGTTCTGGTTCACACATAAAATTACATTTTACATATTTTCTCCTTTATTAGTGACAGAATGCTGCAAATCAAAGAGAAACAGTACACACAGGTTATCAGTTAAACAGATTTTTATATCAACGGGAAAACTACATGTAGATATATTGTATTTGCATGTGTTCTGTACAGGTAATAAATTATTTAAAAAGGGGGAACATTGGGAAAGCAATGAAAGATAGAAGGAGTGATAAGAAAATACACATATATGGGCACACGGCACCTAAATATAAAAGGAGCGAGGAGCCAGGAGGGAGGAGGGAGGAGCGAGGAGGGATCTCTGAGGAACTTCACGGAAGTCTTTTACTGGCCGACACGCCCCCTTACTGGATGTTAGTTATTGATTGGACGCTGCAGGTGATCAGACTGATCTGTGGAATTTCACTCCACAGTGAAGACAGATGACAGATTAAACTCAAGTGTATCACAAGTTTTCTATTTAATTTGTTTTCTGATTCATGTTCAGTGTTAATGTATCTGAACAACAAAATGACCATAAACAACTTTCTTCATTCAATAGAAAAAATTGTATTATTTCCCCCATGAACATGGATACATTTAAAGTCAGAGAGAGTCCGTCAGTAAGTAACAAGTTTGACATCATTGATCGTTGTTTTCCCTTCAGTCACATGAGGCTGATCATTCCTGAGCGTCGGGTTAGACATGATGAGTTACATCATCTTAATGTTACCTGAAATATTCGGACACAAAAACATATGGAGGGAGAGAAGTGAGGTAAGAGACTGTGAGGTGAAGGACAGCTGCATGCAGGTAAAAACAACAGGAGGTTAGTTATTGTAGTTTGGCTGCTGATTAGCACATCAGCAGTTAAAAAAACACTGCTGCAGTTTGAGTCAAACTCCTCCTCTTCCTTCTCCTCCTCACTCAGGTAAAAGGGAACTGACAGACATGACACACATGTTGGATCCTCTTCCAGAGTAAGTCATTATCTCTGATGTCCCTCCAGAAATCAGCTCAGAAACCAGAGAACAAAGAATCTTCCTGTTTCTAAGTTTCCTTCAGTCTCTCAGTGATCAGTGACAGTTGTCTGCAGGAGCTGCTGTCTGCTGGTTCACTCTATAATAGACACACCTGACTACAGGGACATTGATACAGGCTAAAAACTTAGCTCACAGCTAATTCACTGACCCCATGGCAAGGCTATACTTGTTACCTGTTATCATCTCCCAGAGCATTATGGGAACTGTAGTTCCAACATACAGAGCATGAATTTTTTTTACTAGAAAGAGGTTCAAGAGAGAAAAAAAACAGGAGTTATTAAAACCATTATTAACTTTTTGTGTTGAAAACCTGTGAATACACAGACAGACAACTGGTGGAGGTTTGGGGGGTGCTGTTGCGGAGTTGTTTAATTTTTTTTGAGGCCCACAGTGTTAGACTTTAAAAACCCCTGCAGTTGGTCAACGGTATAAATTCACATGTTAATGTTCATCAAAGTTGAATATCCTGATTGCAGAAGTTCGATTGACATGAGTTGATTTCATTTGATTTTGATGCTGCGACCTAACGTTTCACCGTCTGCTGACACAAAGAGCTGCAGCTGGAGGAGAGGCAGGAGATGGATGGAGGGTGGATGAAGGAGGGGGCCCCTATAAACAAGCAGCTGCTGCAGAAAGAAATGAAAATCATATCAGCTTCAAAGGCAAAAAAGCAAAACTTTGGAAACAAAGATGAAAGAGATAAAAACTATCAAACTGCACTAATACAGGGTACGTTGTTTCACTGTGTATTTCTGTGTCACGTTGTGTGTCATATTGTGTGTCATATTGTGTGTGTTACATGAGTGTGTTGACACTTAGTGTTTTTCGTGCCGTGAGAAGTCTTATCAGCGCAGGACGACTCATAGAAATGTACTGTCTTCTTAAAGAAGCATGACAGTGCCGGTCTGATCCCTATCTGCTCAGCTCATCGCGCTCTGATAGAATCTCTCGGCCCCTCCATGTTTACAGCTCTCTGGAAAATCAGGATATTTTTGTGACTCACACGTTGATAAGAAGTTTAGCAGCTGGAGGGCCGTTCTGAGAGCTTCAGGCTTCTTTAAAGTGATGTGTTTCCTGTTCAAACAGGATGTTCATCCGAGACATAGAAAAGAAACCAATAATCAGTGTAGTGGACTGTAGTGGACTGTACTGTGCTGTAGTGGACTGTAGTGGACTGTACTGTGCTGTAGTGGACTGTAGTGGACTGTACTGTGCTGTAGTGGACTGTAGTGGACTGTAGTGGACTGTAGCTTGTTTCCATCCTCTCCTGAGTATGAGTTCACTGGCTGATGGAGATAAACAGCAGGTGGAGTTGATTCTCAGTCGGTGCCGTTAAACCACCACAGAAGAAGAAGACGGAGGAGGGGACCTGATGATGGCACTAGAGGAAAGTTATAACGGTTCATCCTGAGGGGAACATGAACGTCTGGACCACATTTCATCACAATCCATCCATTGTAGTACAGTTGTCTTAGAACTGTAAACGATTGTAGTATCTGTTGTATATCTGATATATTTGAAGTATAATTGTACTAAAGCAGTAGATCTGTAGTGTATTTTAGTATATCTAGTATAATTGTAGTATGCTTTATGTCTCGTAGTACACCGTAAGGCAGTGGCAGTACAGTCACAGTATAACTGTTGTACATTGCAGTATAGTTGCAGTACAGTTTAGTATTACTGTAGTATTACTATAGTACATTTGCAGTATCTTTATATCTGATTGGAGTTCAGGTGAAGCACTGTAACTTCCTGTTTGTCCTGCTGATGTCATCATGTCATGGGTCAAACTGAACATATCATCTTTTATTTTATAACCACCTCTTCACGTCCAATCAAGTTTGGTCCTGAGGTGTCATGGCCCTGCTGCATGTTGGGAAACATCACCTGACCTCTGGTTGTTTATTTGGATCCAAACCAGTCATACCTGTTGCCTTTTAATCAGTTCTCTCCATCCGTCCGTCTCTCTCCCTTATCCCTTCTTCATCTCTGCTTCTTCATCTCTTCTTCTTCATCTCTTCTTCTTCATCTGGCTGTCAGGACTCGTACAAACATCACGTAGGCATGAAGACCGTCATGGCCGCCCGCCAGCAGCAGCATGCTGGTGTCTTTGAAGTCTCTTCAAAACAAACTGCTGCTGTGGAACAAATGGACGAGATGAGCCGCAACACTGCCTACGCTAACATAAACTACACCACTGCAACAGGAGCAAAAGAGGCAACAACAACAGGGGCAACAACAACAGGCACACAAGAGGCAACAGCAACAGGGGCAACAGGGCCAACAACAACAAGCACACAAGAGGCAACAGCAACAGGGGCAACAGGGGCAACAACAACAGGAGCAAAAGAGGCAACAACAACAGGGGCAACAACAACAGGCACACAAGAGGCAACAGGGGCAACAGGGGCAACAACAACAGGAGCAAAAGAGGCAACAGCAATGGGGCAACAGGGGCAACAACAACAGGAGCGAAAGAGGCAACAGCAATGGGGCAACAGGGGCAACAACAACAGGAGTGAAAGAGGCAACAACAACAGGAGCGAAAGAGGCAACAGCAACAGGGGAAAAAGAAGCAACAACAACAGGGGCAACAGGGGCAACAACAACAGGAGCGAAAGAGGCAACAACGACAGGGGCAACAGGAGCAACAACAACGGAGGCAACTGGGGCAACAATAACAGGGGCAAGGAGTACGAGGTGCAGGTTAAAAACAGAGTGCAACAGTAAAGCGGACAGAAGTGACTTAATTTGTTTAGGAATAGAATTAACAACATACAAACACAGTCCATTATCAGATCAGGGTCCAGGTCCAGAACCAGGACCAGGACCAGGACCGGGACCAGAATCAGGTAGAGTGTGAGGTCTGTGAGTGTTTCCTGTGTGCAGGGTGCGGCAGCTGTTTCTTCTTCTGATGTTTTGACAGAACAGGAAGTGTTTGTGGTTGAGTGAAGAAGAATGAAGTTTATCTTTAAAGAGACGAGAACCAGACTGACGGGACGAGTCTGGACATGAGGTCGAGAGACACCCGCTACACTGCAGAGAGACAGAGAGAGGGACAGAGACAGAGAGACAGACAGATAGATAAGCAGGCAGGCAGGCAGACAGATAGACAGGCAGACCGACAGACAGAGAGACAGCAAACACACCGAACAACATGATCTTCATGTCTGAAGACTCCTGTGTCCCCTTTAATCTATAAAGATCCTCCACTAAAAGTTTGGATCTGGTCTGACTGTCCTTGAACCTAACTGGATCAGGTCTGGCTGACCCGGGTCCCTTTTGGATCAGGTCTGGATAAGTTTTCTCATATTTGCTCTGATGTCGACAAATTGAGCAAAAAAAACGAGTTAAAGACCAGAAATGGTACAAGAGGAAACTGGAGCCGGCATGGATGAGCGACGGTGACAGGAAATAGATGCTGAAGGGGACCCAGCTGGGACTTGAGCCGCCCCCCTAACCCTCTGTGGTGGCTGAAGATCAGGATGGTTTCATTAAAGGAAGACGAGGCCTTCAGGATGTACGAGGTGTTGAACATCACACATGCAGAGACAGACACCACAGGTTAAAGATGATTAACAGATGACCTGTTTGAAGCACTTCTGGAACTGGCAGTTACTCCCTCAACCGGATCAGGACTGTATATCATGAAGTATCGTGAAGGGATCAACAAAGATCAGCTACATGGTATCTAACAATTTTCTCTTTCCAGAAGAGCCCTTTGTCACCAGGACTTTCTGTTGCAGCCATTGAGCCTTCAGCCACTGGAATTAGAGACAACCGGGAGCAGGTATTCAAATAAATGACTGAGAAGAAAAAAGGATTTTATGCTGACGATATTATACTTTTTCTAACAGATTTTAAACACTCAATACCTCATTTACTAGATCTAATTTAAACATATGGAAGCTTCAGGTTACAAAATGAATGCATCCAAGTGTACGCTCCTATTTCTTATATACTCTGAAAGATGGAGACCTCTGTCACTTATGTATACCCTTGCACCTTGCACCTTGCACTACTTGTCTTGTCTGTACTTGTCTGTAATTGTCTGTACTTGTTACGCACCAATACACCACAGCAAATTCCTCGTATGTGAAAACCTACTTGGCAATAAACCCAATTCTGATTCTGATTCTGATTCGGTTACTCCTTTCAGAGAGGTTCTTGGTATAAAGATGGCTCCAGCAAAGAATCCATTGTGCCTACAAACTAAACTCCAGTGATGGATTCACTGGTAAAATCTCTGACTTTGTGGGCAGCTGTACCATTATCCATGATTGGGCGAATGCTTTCCTTATGACAGCGGGGAGGGATGGTGGGGCGTTTGAGCGTTAGTCACCCTGGCCACTGATAAGGATGGACGAGACCACAACTGTAAAAAACCTTTAAATCTATATCTATATTCAGCAAAACTAGACTCCAGACTGACTAAATACACGAACAGTGGGGCATCAAATACTACATTTTCCAGGAGAAAAATCTCCTCTATCCCAGTTTTCACCAATCTGGGGAAACAGCAACTTTCCACCAGCCACTTATGACAAGGCTTTAAGATGTGGGCAGACAGGGCATTATTAAAAACCCAGATTTATACAGTAATGATATTCTTTCAAGTTTTCAAGATATAAGACAAAAGTTTGAAATTGATCCAGTGCAGTTTTCTGCTCGAGGCTCTGTTCAATCTGCTTCAGTACACAGACTTTACTCCGGTCTTACTCTATCAACTCTGATACACCTGATGAAGGTGGTGGTTTCATTGCCTGTAGGAATGTCCACGAGAAGGAGACAATAAAACTGTATCCTAACGGTCGAACTGTCTGTC
This sequence comes from Lateolabrax maculatus, assembly GCA_031216445.1. Taxonomy (NCBI): domain Eukaryota; kingdom Metazoa; phylum Chordata; class Actinopteri; order Acropomatiformes; family Lateolabracidae; genus Lateolabrax; species Lateolabrax maculatus. The sequence continues at coordinate 262,491 of CM062210.1, forward strand.
CTCCTGTAAACTTAAATAAGAAGACAGTTATATTTTGTGTGCCTGAAGCTGAAATTCATTAATAGACCAAGCAAACAAAGCTGCATTGATGGATCGTTCCAATGTCTGGCTCTGGAGAAACTACATACATTGTAAAGGGAACTACAACACTTTTGGGCTCATACATGACATTTCTGGAGGGGGTAGATTATGTGTTCAGTGTGAAATGTATGTTTCAGTATGCTAAGTGGAAAATACAATAAACATATTTGTCGAAGAAAGGAGGATGATTTTATTCCAAAGTAAAATTAAAAGGTCTATTATTACTATTATTATCTCGTGATAATCAGGCCACATTTGAAAGCTGAACTGAATATTGAAAAGTTATATTTAAAATCCTGAAATGAAAAATATAAAAATATCAAATTTAAAAGATTAAAGTGTCATAGCTTATTACTTTACAAACTGGAGTTAGTGAAAGTGAAACAGTTTGGAGGTCAAAAACAGTAAAAACCTTCAGAAACAATCAATCAGTCAATCAATCAATCAATCAATCAATTGAAAGTGTTTGGTCAATCACCGTCTGGTAGGCGGGATATCAATGATGTGTCTCTACCTTTATTAATTGATGATGAAGTAATGAAACATTTCCTGAGCCATCTTCATCTGAGATATTAAGAAGGTGCGGACACCTCGAGGTGTCTGAGTCTAAAGAAACAGGTTTGATTTTTGGTTTCAGTAACAAACAGATTAAAAGATTTAATACAGAAACAGTAAACAGAGATGGAAACATTTCAGAGATTAAAGTGAAGTGGACACACACACACACACTTAAGCTCTATTTCTACTCTGAGGAGTGAAGAGTAAGGATACACGACAAGCTCCCTTCTTGGATATCAGTTATTGATTGGATAATGCAGCCGATCGGACTGATCTGATACGTCACAACTTCAGTGGAGAGATTAAACTTGTCTATCACTACAAAGTTTTGTAGTTAATTTATGTTTAGATTCACCATCTATACAGTGGAAACACAGGACTGACCAAGGAAACCATGCGAGGAAGGAGGGGGAAACAATGCATTTAAGAGACTTGGGATGCACCCATTGACTACTTTATGCTAAGCTAAGCTACCAGTTGTCCCCTGTTTCCAGTCTTTATGCTAAGCTAGGCTAACCAGCTGTGACAGAATGGTACCACTGTGAACATGTGACTGTTCCTTTAAATAAAAAGTCGTCCTGTTTGGTGAGAAACCGTCTAATCAGCATTAATGTGGTTTGTGTGTCTGACCTTCATTGGAGCTGAAGAGTCACATGACTTATCGTTAGCAGGAAGTATTAAAGCAGAAAAAAATAAACTGTTAAGCTTCTAGTCTCACCTGAGATCTGTGACTCAAATGTGTATCAAGAAGCAACTGATCTGACCCCAGATCTGCGGCTCACTGGCCAGCCATCTGACAGTCTACCTGTCTGACAGTCTACCTGTCTGACAGACTGTCTACCTGTCTGACAGTCTGATTGTCTGTCTGTCTGTCTCTGTACCTGTCTACCTGTCTGTCTGAACACTGTTAATGTAAGATAATCTAATCAAAGTGAACAGTGTTTTGTTAAGGTGCCGGAGTGAATGTGGTGTCAGGTAGCTGTGAGCAGGTTCACGTGTTCAGGTGTGTCACTGAGGTGTGTTACCTGCAGACAGTGTGAAGCTGTCACATGATGGATGCTGTTTCTTTGTCCTCATCACTGATCCGCAGCAGGAATGTCAGCTACGCTGGCTTACTGCTACACACACACACACACACACACACACACACACAGACATATATACACCCACACACACACCCTCCTCTGAGGGGACAGATAGTTTCTTCTGAGGGGACAGATAGTTTCTTCTGAGGGGACAGATAGTTTCTTCTGAGGGGACAGATAATTTCTTCTGAGGGGACAGATAGTTTCTTCTGAGGGGACAGATAGTTTCTTCTGAGGGGACAGATAATTTCTTCTGAGGGGACAGATAGTTTCTTCTGAGGGGACAGATAGTTTCTTCTGAGGGGACAGATAGTTTCTTCTGAGGGGACAGATAATTTCTTCTGAGGGGACAGATAGTTTCTTCTGAGGGGACAGATAGTTTCTTCTGGGGGGACAGATGCCCGACTGACTTGGTGTTGAGGTGAAGATGTAAATCTTTCCCTCCGTTGGCTTTGTTGCCTGCTGCTTTATTTCCTGTAATCCAGTGAATGTTTCTTCTGCTTTTTAAAGTGATGAAGCCGGCTGCTGAGTCAGCGTTGGCTAATCATAATTACCTGATCATGTTAAATGATGATGTCATCAGGTGAGGGCTCCGTCGGGACGTTTGAGGACGTCTTTGATCTGATGATCAGCTCTCCGATCAGCTGACTGTTAGTAAACAACATGGTGGATGATGGGGGAGAGACAGCAACATGGGGGCAACAAAGTCTCTGTTAGAACCACAGAAGAAGAGATGAAACACCGTTACAAACAAGAGATGAAGCTCGGTGGACTATTTGATGGAGTGGTTTCATGTCTCTGTCCTCACTGGATGTGGATTTGAAGGAGGAGGAACATCTTAGGTTCTGTCACCATATTCAGTGGGAAACACATTAAAAGAGAACCGAGGAGGGAAGAAGCGTCCTCTGACTTCCTGTCCTCTGACTTCTGGTGTCCTGACTTCCTGTGTTCTGACTTCCTGTCCTCTGTCTTCCTGTCCCCTTCCTGTCAGGGGACAGGGCAGGAAAGGACGGACATGTTGGTGTTGGGACAGTTGTGTTGTTGGAATTAATGAGCCGATGAAAACACACAACAAGCAGAGAGTGTTTGATCCACACACACACACAAACACACACACACGTAACCTGAGAGCATCACACACACCTGGATGCTCACCTGTACCTGAGCTGTTAGCTGTAAACACAGAAACTCATCCGTCACTTTCTCCTTCAGTCCGAACACGACAACAGTTTCCATATCAAGCTTTTCTTCTCTTGGTTCATTTTGTAGTACTTAAATATACTTTATACTTTATACTGAAGTATACTTTATACTTTATACCTCAGTGTTAGTAGCAGTAAAGTATGCCCTGGGTTTTGCCTCTCAGGCGACATGCAGCCTGCCCTCCCTGCTGAATGTGTATTTGAAAAGTTATTAGAGAATAAGACAGTAAAGCTGTTTGTCGTGAAGATGTAAAAACAGCATCAGGTCTCTGAAGGAAACTAAACATGATTTTAATTCATGTTACAGAACATTTCCATTTGTAAGTCTATCATTATTATATAAAACACATGAAACCATTTTAATTATTTAACTGCACTACATTTATTTACAGATTCAGATTAAATCGAATCAATAATCAATGATGATGTATTATTACAGATGAAAGTACCAGCAGGATATAAAGCCATTAAATGAGCTCCACCTTAACCATCTGAAACATTCATGATCAATAATTAGAATCCAGTAATATCAGATGTATTGTTCTGCTTAATGAGTCCTTTTGTAAAAGGTCTGAGTACTTCTTCCACCTCTTATTATAAGGTGATAAAATACAGGTTCTATGTTCTATGTTCAGATGTTAATGTCATCAGTTCTGTCATGAACACTGTTTCTGTCTGCCGTCACGAGTCAGATATGAAAAGGACAAAGAGGATGAGGAGGAGGAGGAGATGAAAAGGTGGAGAGGAGGTGAGCAGGTGGTTTAACCACTGAGACACAACAAGAGAGCATTAGGAGGACGGAGAGAACATGGAGGAGCTAAAAGATGAAAGCAGAGCAGAGAGGAGGAGGAAACAAGAGGAGCTCAAGTACACAAAAGGATCAAAACAAGAGCAGAGTGGAAGCTGTTAGCAGCATGCACTGTTCAGCTGTCCACACACTTCTGGCCATGTACTCTATGCACTTTGATCAGGTATCCAGATATTTTCATTGTCTGTCCATGTACTTTTGGCCATATTGTACTTCCATATGTATTGATCAGGTGTCTACACACTTTTGGCCACAGCATGCACGTACTTTCATAGGGAGCCCCCATAGCCTTAGTTCAAACATACACATCAGGTGTCTACATACTTTTGGCTACATACTTTTGGTCATATTATGGACATAAGTGGGGTGTCCATATACGTTTGACTATGTAATGTATCACATACACATTAATCAGGTGTTAAGCCCGCTCGTTCCCTCCCAAACAAAACTCCATAGAAGTTTTTGTGGATTTGAAAACTCATATCACAGCCAAAAGAACGACAGTGACAAGAGATCTAAAAGTCAAAGTGAAACATTCAACAATTCACAAAACACAAAGCTTGCTTTCAGGATGTTTTTGAGCTGCTGGGATTCATTTAGGTTTGTTCTCTGTTTTGTTGTGTGGGTTTCTGTTTCTTTATTTTCCCTCTTTTCTCTGTGGAGTTTGGTTTAGAATAGTTGGAGGTGGATATTTGGTCTTTTTATTCTTTGTTTTTTTATTTGTGTGTTAAATCTTATTCCTTATTCATCTTAATTCTAATATTTTCTTTTACCTCATCACTTTATGTCACCACATTATAAAATATTGGTGCAACATCAAATGTTTTTCCCTTTTTTTATTTCATTATATTTATTATTTTTATATTTATAATAATTTACTGTGTCATCAGATTGACTGATTTAAACATTCAGCACCAGAACACATTCAAAGATTCAGTAAAATAAAGTGTGACCCCTGACAGGAATAACAGGAAACGCACACAAGCCTTTGTTATCTTTAACCACAAATACAGAACATACGAAGACGTCATGTTGTAGCTAAATTAAATCATGCTTCTTCTTCTTCTTCTTCTTAGTATTATTATTATTATTATTATTATTATTATTATTATTATTATTATTATTATTATTATTAACGGGGCGTTCCTAATGTGGTTCCAGGCGGGGCCCCAATGAGCCGAGGCCCCTGGCCCCCCCTCAGGTTAAGATGAAAGGAGCAGAGTGATGGAAGTGAAGAGTCGAGGACACCAGCTGCTTCCTCTCATTTAATGTCCCTGAAATCACTCAAAATTGCAGCTCAGACTGATCCTCCTCATCTTCATCCTCATCTTCTTCTTCTTCTTGTGTGTGTTTGATGGTATTTGTATTCACTCTGTGTACATTCAAACATTACAGCCAGTACTTTTACTTTTATTGCAATGTCTGAACGTCCCCCAGTTCATTTCTTTAAACGGAAAGTGAAACACTTGAACTACTGAAGGTCACTTTCACTGTTTCTAATGTTTCAGGAAAGAAAGAGCTAAAGAGTTTAGTTTTCAGATGAAGAGTGTTGATGGCTCACTGTAAATGTGTTTCTACGTCTCGGCTGTCACAGTAAAGAACATTTCTTCTATAAATCAGAGTTAGAAGTGAGGTTATTCTATTTTTTTAGATGACAGAAAATGTGAAATTATTTGTATGTGTTTTGTTATTTGTTATGTTTTTTTTAAAAAGAGAACAACCTGTTCCATCTCAGAAGATTTTTCTTTAATATTTGGAAAGTGTTTTTTTTTTTGAGATGCTGACGTGCTCGTGGTTTTGTGGTGAGTTTTAATGTGACAGTGAAATATACTAAATGGTTGTAGAGAACTTTGTTTTGTGACTTTGTATGAGAAGACTGGGAGTGTTTCTGGACTGTTTTAACTTCTTTATTATCCGTGTTATTTGGTGTCTGTTGACATGTGAAGAACCCAGACCAGTTGGTGAAGTGAGTCTCAGGTGTTTGTTGGTGCAGCAGCACCACCTGCTGGCTCAGTGCTGCGGGCCCACAGTCTGAACCCTTCACAGAGGAAAGTACGTGGCCTGGGAGGAGGGGGTCCGGGGCTGGAGATGGACCGGGAGCACCGCAGGGGACCGGGGATCAGAGACTGACTGGAGGGACTGTGACAAACAGTGCAAATGTCCATTAACAGAAAAGGTTCACTTCAACATTCTGCATGAAATTTTATGAGCAAGAACAAATTTTTAAAACCCAAATCACAACTTCTAACCTTTCAATCTTTTCAAAAGTACTGGAAAGAGTTGTCTCAGCAACTTTTCCACATATTTCACACAGTGGTGCCGTCTATTTGTAGTGGGTTTACTGTGATGATCCCCTCCCAGCCTCGTACCCACCAATCTTGGACTAATGCGTAAAGTACATGTATTCACACATAACTGAGGGTTTCTGAAAGACAGGAAATGTGTTATCAGGATGAAACCTCCTCAAACAATTCATTATAAGCAACTGAGGGGTTCACCACAATGACACGTTTTTGGGTTTCTTAATTGTGGTCTGGATGAGAGTGAGAAAAAATTAGGTCTGGTGTTAGGTCTGATCCAACCCTCTCTTTTGGTCAGCACGTTGAAGAAATGTTCGTGAGCTCACAGTGTTTAAGAACAGACATCAGAGGGAGGAGTTCAACCTCAGAAACACGTTGCTCATGACACACAGTTGAAACTAACTAATATTTCATCATACTGTATTGTGTTTATGTGTATTCACTGTCTATCTATACAAATATCTTGTGTTTGTAAAAGAGCAAAACAACTGTCTATATGTCATCTCTCTCCATAAAACTTTCACAGTTACTTTTGGCTGTAATTATACAGATACTGTATGAAGAATCACTTGTATTGATCCAGCTAAGATGTAAACAGAAGGTAGAAATGAGAAAACATACAGCCTGACCTCATATTTCATCACTAACGTGTTCACTAAGTAAACCAGTGCTTTGCCACCATTCCTGTTACTCCGTGATAATGATAGAGACTTGGCTTTGCTGGAGGAAACAGCAGAACACTCAGTGTTTCCTGATTGGACCAACAAAAAGAGTCACCCAATCAGAGCTCAGAACATGTCCCATCATCATGAATATATAATCATTTTCACTTTGTATGAAAAGTACGAATGCATGAAACTATGAAACCAGCCAGACTTCACATTTACTGATGTTTGTTTTTGTACTTTTCACATCCAAACCTACTCTTTGACTTTACTGTTCCTATAACACACTCCCACTTGAGGGTAACTGGTTTGGAAGGACACTTCATGTGGCGTACCCTCCACATGAACGTAGAGGCCAGTTTGGAATTTAGAAACAAGACTCCTCTCAAGTGCAGCACCACTTTGTGTCCGTGATGGAGGAAACCTGAAGCCTGAACAAGTGTTTCCTGTTTGGTGTGATGTCAGAGGTCATGTTCGTTCAGCTCTGACAGAACAGATGTGCTCAGTCGACCAATAGGCCACCTGTTGCTTCAGGATCAGTGTCAGAGGAGCTATGTAAGATCCTGGCCATCTACAGAGCAGATGGGTCAAGGTATTTGGCTCTTTTATATAGTGATACCGCATCATGTGAAGACTGGATATCAACTCTAGTCTGGACTACTAATTCCCAGATCTATGTCCAAATCTGACAATCCGGACACTGCAGGAGGTCACTACCTCCAAAAGGTGGCAGTAATGCAACACCAAGGATGCAAGCTGCAGAGGAAGAAGTGAAGGAATGAGGAAGTGCTCAGTCAGTCAGTTCAGAGCAGCGAGCAGAAAGAAGAAAACATGTGAGTGTACAAACTTCTTTTTTGAATGAGTGAAGTTTTGTTACTTCTGCAACAGAACCTGGAAGTTCTGGTTCCACTTCAGCTCTCGGTCGCGGCTCTAAAGCTCCCAGAAACTTGGCTGAAGTGGTCTTTGAGCCTCTTGTTCATTCACTCTCAGTTCAAAGCTGCAGAAACAAAGAGTCAAAATAATGTTCATTAAAGTAAAAAAGTGGAGCAGCTTCAGGGAGGGTGAAGATCTTTAGTTGAACCTTGAAGTTGTTTAGACGAGCTGCCGGCTGATAATCATCTCCAACATGTTCAGAGCAGAACTTTATGAGAGGGAGTGAAAGTCATTTTAGATGTAGTCTGAAGGGGTTTTCTCTGAGGGACTCTATAGAGATGATGATTGACCTTCCTCTCATGTTCCTGGCTCACCTCTCAGACTGACTGAAGATGAGCGACGTGGAGGAAGAGGAGGGCACATCAGAGTCTCCAGGATCCAGCTGCCGGTCTCTGCAGAGTGACCCGTCTAAAGGAAAACCTCCAGACTTCAGAGATGAACCTGGACCCTCACACACAAAGTAAGACCCTGATCTCACTGAATCTACCTGATGAAATATGAGCCCCTTAGAAAATTAATAGGGGGGCCTCGCACACGGCTATTTGCTGTTAGATTCAGACTTTATGATGGTTCAACCTTTTCAACTTGCTGTGTCACCATGGCAACCACAGAAACTACAGCAAGGGAAACAATAAAGGAACTGATTTTACTGATCTGAGTTCAGAATGATTAACGTCTTCACCTTCAGAGAAACCTCAGCTTCAGTCTGATTATCAGCTCAGAGACAATTGGCATTGGCGTCCTGTCCTTCCTGCTGTTTGCACAGACGTTTTTTTAGTGTTGTTATGACCTTTTCTGCAGGCTTAACGGCGGAAAAACAATCTCCCTCTGTTCCACATAAGTACCTTTTATACAGAAGGCGATGCCTTAAACAGGCTGTGTAAAAGGTTACACTAATATGACAACCGCAGAGTGGGGAAAGCTCCTGTCAAGGCATTTGGTGTTGGCCCTTGGGAGTGACAAGGCACTTCAGGTCTGCTGGACAGTTGGGAGGGTGCATCTTGAAAAGAACAGTTGTTGCAGCAACTTGTTGATGGCATAACCCTTTACACCAGTGATCTTTAGTGCCCTTTTATGGATAATATCTAGCTCCCAGGAGTTGTTTGTGAGGCATTCATCCAGGCAAGGCAGGAGCACTCCATAATGCTCCTGCCCTGGGTTTTGTAGAGACTCTGCCTCTAGGATCAAACTTGTTGGCCAACTTCCACAGTGCTCAGAGATCTTGTCCAGTATGTTTGAAGATGTTAAGGTTAGAGTTAGGCTGGTCCACTGGAGGTTTCTGTCAATGCATAGTCCTATAACTTCCATCTGCTCAATGAGCATGATTTTAGTGCTCCCAAAGAAGAGATCGTGAGGGCGAGATGGATTCCTCTTCCTGGATAAGATGATTGCCTTACACCTTCTGGACTCGAAGGTGACGGTAATATTCCATTTAATCTTCAACAAGGTGATGAGATTACAGGTGGATGGCAGCAGTCGGTTGTATTCAGGCTGGTGGAGGCGGAGGAGTTGTGTCCTGCCATCATCCCTCCATCATCCCAATTCTTTCCATTCTCTGACACTCCCAGAATACAAGATGACCTGAACACCACAGGCTGCTGATATAGTATAATAGAATAAACTCATTACACAGCAACAGTAAAAATAATCTGAAGCAAAAATATCTTTGTGTTTGCAGAGTTCAGAACCACAGACAGAGAGCAGAGTCTCCAGGATCCAGCTGTCTGTCTATGAAGAGTGACTGGTCCAAAGAGTCTCCTCCAAACTTCAGTAATGAACCTGGACCCTCAGACACAAAGTAAGAGACTGTTTCTACTGTAAACTGACCTGATAGACGATGATTCAGTGAAGAGGAAACATGTACAAATTATTATATTTCTATATCATCTCACAGCAAGAAGTTTCTGGGTTCAAACCTGCTGGCCAGCCTGTTTCTTTCTGTGTGGAAATTGCATGTTCTCCTCACGCCTGCATGGGTTTCTTCCAACAGTAAGGAGACATGCAGGTTAGGTTGATTGGCAATTCTTTTATTATTTAAATTTTTATTGAATCTTTCAAAAACGGAACTATAGTCCCCAAAAACAATAAAGGTACAGGCTAGTGGTACAGTGCATCAACAAACCTCCTCACCCCCTCTGGGTCCAAGCATAGACATCACAAGACATTGCATAGAACCCAAAAGGATTAATAATCCATGAAATAAATAAAAATAGTGTGTCAGAATCACTTGCCCTTTAACCTATTAAGCATGGATTCGTAGGATGCAGTCTCAACCATCGCATTCATCCAGTCTTTCAAATCCGGAGATTTAGCTATTTTCCAATGTCTCAAGATAATTCTGGCAGCTGTAATCAAACCAACCATAATAACAGAAAATACCCCTTTTAGAGCATTTGATATTTGAGACCTATCCCCTAACAGACAAAGAGCAGGAGTCAGGGGGATTACCAGGCCAGACCAGCTGCTCAGGACATCCACCACTTTAATGATGTCACTAATGTACATTCACATATACAGTGTAAGAAGGTTCCCACCTCTGGTTTACATTTCCAACACAAATTGTCCTTCATCAGTTTCATTCTATGGAGTCTCGTTGGAGTGTGGTAATATCTATGTATAATCTTATATTGTGTAAACTTCCCTCTCGCCTCCATTACATGTTTTCCACAGTCTGCCAAAATATTCAACCATTTCCCTTCTTCAAAATCTGTTCTTGGGTCTCTTTGCCATATCAGTCTCACATTAGATGAGCTACCATTTACAAAATAATTTGTCAGTCTATAAAATTGTAAAGCTGTGTGGCATTCCCGTGGCATAATTATGTAGTCCTATTGAATCTGGCCATTACACTTCCTAATTTGTAAATATTTCCAAAAATTTGGTCTGCCCCTGAGGTTGAACTGACAGGTTAAATCTCTATAAGACATGAATTTACCATCTTTAAATAGATCTCCTATTGTCCGTATGCCACTTGAGAGCCACTACCTCCAATATACAGATGTGTTACCAATACAAATGGCAGGATTATGCCACAGTGAAGCATATTTCTGTACATAGTGTGATAACTTATACATTCGGTGTATCTTGGTCCAAACTTCCCCAGAGTGAATTAGGATTGGATTTGTTGTGTTGCCTCGCTGAGACAATCTCTCATTCGGTTTAAATGGCAATCATAATTCTGTTGCAATGTCCATCCAGTCCACTCTATTGTCTGTCTGTTCCCAATACTTAGGTAGTTTAGCAATTTCAAAGGATAGACCATATAATCTCGGGTCTGGTAAACCCAACCCTCCCCTTTCCTTAGGAGCACATAATTTGCTTAGTCTAATCCTGGCCTTCTTTCCTTCCCATAGAAACTGTTTAAGGGTATCATCATAACTCTTAAAAATGGCAGGTGGTATTGTGATTGGCAACATCATAACTATATAGTTGAATTGAGGGGCTACTATCATTTTTATAATATTAACTTTCCCCCACAGTGTAAGCTTAATCTTCCCCCACTTCTCTAAATTTGTTTTAATTTTGGACATTGGATTAACCTGTGAATATTCTCATTCATCCAGGTCATAGTTATCTCAAGGAAATTGAATCGAACGCAACTGGACTTGGTTATATGTCTTTGAAGTCCCAGCCTAGTCAGATGAGCATGAACTGATGAAGCCTCTTGGATGAGAGGTGAAACGTCTTCAAAGACATATAACCAAGTCCAGTTGCGTTCGATTCAATTTCCTTGAGATAACATTGGATTAAAGTTCAATGATGGCAGCTCGCTCAAATTTCGACAAAGTTGAATTCCAAGATACTTCATGCCTTTAGGAACCCACTTAAATTTAAATTTTTCCACCATATAGGGGTAGCACTAGATAGACAATGGCATAGCCTCAGATTTATCCCAATTAACTGTGCCTGAGAGTAGCCTGAGAGTTTAGAGTATGACTGTATAGTATCCATCAGGTGTGGTAAGAATTTCAATGGATCAGTCACCACAGCCAGGATATCATCTGCGTAAAGCAGTAATTTATGTTCCTGGCCCCCACCCTCAACTCCCCTGATGTCTTTATTCATCCTAATACCAATAGCCAGTGTTTCTAGAAAAATTATAAACAGCAGTGGGCTCAGAGAACAACCCTGACAGGTACCCCTAGACAAGCCAAAAAAGGGTGACATAACCCCGTTGGTTATCACTGCAGCCTTTGGTTCTTTATATAATATCTTAACCCACCGAGAAAAACAAGGACCAAACCCAAAGTGTGATAGAGTGGAGAAAAGAAAGCCCCATTCCACCTTATCAAAAGCCTTTTCGGCATCTAAGGAAATGGCAGCTATTGGGACACCTTTGGATTGACTCAGCCACATCAGGTGTAACAATTTTCTTATGTTCTCTTTGTCTCTTTGTGTGACCCTGTGCATGTGCATGTGTGTGTTCGTACAGGTGCCACTGGATGGGTTAAATGCGGAGAAATAATTTCACTTAGGTGATTAATAAAGTAAAATAAAAAAAAAAAAAAAAAAAAAAAAAAAAAATGTTATCCGAAGAGGATCTGTTCTTCATGAAGCCCACTTGGTTGGAAAGTATAATGTAAGGTAGGACTTGTAGACGTAAAGCCAGCACTTTTGTTAATATTTTACAGTCCAGATTAAGTAGACTGATGGGTCTAAAATTAGATGGATCAGTTGTATCCCTTCTTAGGAATTAGAGATATTAAGGCATCATTAAATGTTGGCGGTACATGACCCTTCTCGAAAGCTTCCTGATAGACCTTCTGCATAACTGGAGCAAGGATGTCTTTATATTCTTTATAATATTCCACAGGAAATTTCCCAGGATTTCCCAGTATTTTTTATTTTTCTCTTCATTAGCAATACAGCTTTCCTTTTTTCACCCTTAGTTATATGCGACTCGAACTTCTCAGGGTGTCTCAGGTATCAGGGTGTAGCCTGGGCACATCAATATTAGAGAAAAACTGTTCTTGCTCCTCTTGGTTGCTACTGCAATGTACTGTTGATGTATATAGCTTCTCATAGTATTGTTGAAATACCTAATTTATATCCTTAGCTACAGTTACTAGTTGCCTCGTTTAACAGCTGAGATTGTGGCTGAGTGAACCTTTTCTTTCACTTGTCTGGCTAACATTTTCCCAGTTTTTTCCCCACCTTCATAGAAATAGTTTTTTAATCTATACAGAGCATTCTCTACTTTTTTATTATATATTTCATGCAATCGAAATTTGAGCCCACAAAGTTCCTGATATTGTGATTCAGAAAATGTTTTAGATTTATTTATTTTCCTTTAATTTAATTTCATTCTCTAATTCTTTGATCTTGTTTAAGCTATCTTTTTTCTTTTGAGCAGCATTTGCTATCAGTTTCCCCCTTATATATGCTTTAGAGGCCTCCCTGACTGTTGTTATTTCCTTCGTGCTGCCAATGTTTAATTCAAAGAAGGATTTCAAGTCTTCACCTAGTGATGTTCTGAAGGATTTATCCTGTAACACTGAAGTATTCATTCTCCATCTAGTCCTCCTGCCTATATCCAATTCTACATGCATACATAGTTCCACTGCTGCATGATCTGTAATACCAATAGTCTTTATAGTACAGTCAATAACACTATGTATTAAGGGGTTTGCAATTAAAAAGTAATCAATTCTCGAATGGGATTTATGACAGTGAGAAAAAAAAGTGTATTCCCTCTTGCAAGGGTTAATAAGTCTCCATACATCTGTAAGGTCCATATCTTCTTTTAACATGTGAATTGCTTCCCTGATTTTGGTCATCAATGGACCCTTAAGCCTACTCTTATCCAAAATGGGATCCATCACTTGGTTAAAATCACCTGCCAGTATTATTTGCCCATCCATATCACCTAGAACCTTATTTATCTCATGGAAGAAGTGTGGGTCCCCTTTGTTAGATGCATAAATGTTACACAATATCACCTGCAGTCCTTCTATCAATGCTTGTACACATACCATCCTTTCCTCTGCATCCTTACCCTCTTTTAACAACACAAAATGTATATTCTTATTAACCAAAATCATTACACCATTGCGTGCACTTGAAAGTGAGCTATGAAAAATATGGCCAACCCACACCCTGTTTTAAATTTCACCGTCTCATTCTCATTTATGTGAGTTTCTTGGATAAAAGCTACCCCCGCCGGGTTAGCCTTTAAATATGCCAGTATCTTACATCTCTTAGCTGGATTTCCACTTCCATTAATATTCCAAGATATGTATTTAATATCTTTCCTAACCATACTTGTCCAGGTAAATCCCCATGCCCATGTCTGTTGCACTAAAAGTGTTAAGATACATCTGAATAGATTGTCTACACCTCCCCAAGCCCTTGTCTGTCACTGCCATGTACCTTGCCCACATACAAACACATAGTCTGGGAAAAGAACAAACGCAAGAAATAAAAATAAAAACTAAGCCGAACCAAAGTCAAGACCAGAGGGTGCCGAATAGTCCCTCTGAAGCTGTCATATGCAGTTATAATGTGAAACCAAAAATAAAAACCTTGGGTGGGTTACTGCTCTACTCCTTTGTGATCCTTCCTTGATCCCAGCCGATGAGGCCCATCTCCACCCTGACACCGTCCACACAGCATGTGTGTGGCTCTTTTATGCAGACATAAACATCCACTCACCTCCTTCCTCGTACATTCATCCTGCACCTTCACCGTGGTCGTTGTCAGTGATGAATTTATTTGCTGATTGGCAATTCTAAATTTCCCTCAGGTGTGAATAAAATTTACAAAGTGCTCTGACAGACAAAACAAAATCAGTAGGGCCAAAGAAAAGCAAAACAAAATTACAGTAAAGTAAAGATAAAGTAAAAGCGGGAGTTTGGAACTTTTGTCTACCCGTTCTGGCAGTGAAAGTAATTACACAAACACTGTCAAGTCTGACAAAAATAATATTTTTATATGTAGCAGTCAACCCTACAAATGACTCATGTCTTTCAGTACATGGCCGCTTAAAAATCACTAACAACCAGATATTTCAAAAGGCACCAGAAGACAACATGAAGCACCAAAAACAAAAGAATGTGAAGTCTCCACAACGTATTATACAGTCAGTGCTCAATACAAAACAAACAGTTCAACTACCAATGAATAAGTCCATATCTCAACAAAAAAACTCCTCTTCAGGATCCCAGGAAGCAACAAAAATACTCAGTTTGAAACTCAATACAACACGAAAATAAACCCAAGTGATGCACAAGCCGTCTAATAGACTAATTGTGTGAACTTGTTTGCTGAGGGTTTGAATGTGTAACCTTCGTTTTCCAGTCGTTCTGGGCTGTGTGTAATAAGCGGGCCACATGGCTCCACCTCTGTTACACTCATACCTGTCCCTCATAAACAATAGCAGGTAGGAACTAATTAACTCATATAGTCAAGGGGACATGAAGAAGCAACTTAAATGTTACACATGAAAATATATAATGAAATAATTTAAGTGCTATAAATGCTAATAAAATACTGCTGGAAATATTCCGACTGAAATATATAATGTGCACAGTACAACATACAGCTTAATAAGCAACAGGTCCTGCACTCCAGCGTTTAAAACAAGGAGACAAAGAGAGTGGACAGAAGGATGATGAAAGATAAAAATGGTAAAAGATATAAAAAGAAAAATGGATTTTGAGAAGTGACTTTAAAGAAGTCCCTGATTCTCCAAGCCTTATCTCCTCAGGCAGGTCGTTCGGAGCCGAAGGGTCTCAATGGCAAAAGCACAGTCACCTCTAGATTTAAGCCTCGACTTTGAAATCCCAAACCTGAGGAACGAAGGCTGCCAGCTGGCTCATAAGGGGGTCAACATTTCTGTCATGTATCTTGGGGCCAGATCCAGATGTGCTTTAAAGTGATCAGTAAAATCTTAAAATCTGTTCTAAATTGAACAGGGAGCCACTGGAGAGAAGCCAGGATTGTCTTGATGTTATGTCGTCTGCAAAGACTGAGTAGATTGGCTAGAAACAGGTGCAACTGGGTCCAGGAGGGTAGAATGGGTGTTAGTGTTAGTTACTAATACAATTTTCAACAGGCTCTGTTGCTGTCATGAAAGGACCCAGAACCACAGGCAATCGTTCACTTAGTGCAACTGATGTATTATTAGTATATGGTTTTGGTGGCCTATGCCTGTGATGATGAAGGGATACAGTAATGATTACATTAAGTGTTTTGTTTTACTTTATCAGGTGCTTCTGGTACATTTCACCAGTGCCAATGTTGTAAACCAAGCTATCAGTCTGATAGTCTGCACTATTTCCCTGACTGGACATTTTACCTAAGCTAGAATGAGGAGTTACAAGCAGCACTGGGAGGGTTTTATCGGACAAAATACAATTTAAAGCAGGACCTGAGATACCAGCCTAAACCCACAAACAGTGCTATCAAGAACTGAAATGGAGCAATGGCCATTGGTCACTTTAAGGAGAGCTGTCTCTGCCCTGTGTGTAGAACGAAAGGCTCATTGGAATTTATCCAAAATTCTATTGTCATTTAAACGGATATAATGTGGAGGGAAGGTTTCCAGTGACAAATAAGACACTAATGAGATGATGATAATAGAGACAATGGTGGGCCCCACAGTGTCAATGACTTCTTTAAGAAAGTATGTTGGGAATCCATTTAAAACACAAATTGCAGGGAGGGCCTTATATCCGTCCCAGAAAGGAGTGTAAAGTATTAGTATGCTGCACTGAAGAGTTAGAGTAAAAAGCTGGTGTGAAACAGAATTTCTGTTATCTGTTGATAAGACGAGCACTTAGCAAGAATGGAGTGCAAATAGTTATCTATAATGGTAAATTGGTTTGGGTGTTGAATAAAACAATGACTAGTGAGAAACTTTGTGGAAACGTGCTGTCACACCAACTATTTAATGCTTTGGTTAAAAAGAAATGTCTTTGTGTCCACAGAGAGAAGAAAAGGAGTCATGTTCCTGTGGAGGAGCAGCCGTCCTGCTGTGCTTTGTGTCAGGACGTCCTGAAGGATCCAGTCTCTACCAGCTGTGGACACTGGTTCTGCAGACGCTGCATCACCTCATACTGGGACCAGTCTGCTTCATCAGGAGACTCCTGCTGTCCCCAGTGTGGAGAAAGATCCAGAACAAGAGCTGGACTGCAGACAGCCAGTCAGACCAGCACTGTACAAAGTAAGACTGTTCATCTGTCTGCTGATGTCTTCATGTCTGAAAACAGGATTCTTCTTGGTTTAATTGGTGTGTTGTACCCTAGAGACATGAACGATTCATATAAAAATCATAACATTTAAAACCCTTTCTTTATTTTTGTTACTTGTTTTAATGTCAATCATGAAAATAGTCATCAGATTCTCAAACTCTTTTTCTGTAGTCTCACATTCTTTCTTCTCTCTCAGCAGATCGTGGTCTGCAGGAGGTTTTAGATGAACATAAGATCAGTCTGAGGAGGAGATGTGAACGTGTGACTGAAGGACCTGATGAAGCAGGAAGTGGAACCCTCCTCAACAGGATCTACACTGAGCTCTACATCACAGAGGGACAGAGTGAAGAGGTTAATACCCAACATGAGGTGAGGCAGCTGGAGACAGCTTCCAAGAAGATGACCCTCCATGATGCTCCAATCAAGTGCCATGACATCTTTAAAGCCTTACCTGGCCAACAGGGACGCATCAGAGTCGTTCTGACCAACGGCGTCGCTGGCGTTGGAAAAACCTTCTCAGTGCAGAAGTTCACTCTGGACTGGGCAGAGGGCTTGGAAAACCAAGATGTCAGTCTGGTGGTTCTGCTTTCGTTCAGGGAGCTGAACCTGATCAAAGATGAGCAGTACAGTCTTCTCAGGCTGCTCCATGTTTTCCATCCAACATTACAGAAGGTCCCAGCAGAGAAGCTCGCTGTCTGTAAACTGTTGTTCATCTTTGACGGCCTGGATGAAAGCAGACTTTCACTGGATTTCCACAACAAGGAGGTCGTGTCTGATGTCACACAGAAGTCATCAGTCAATGTGCTGCTGACAAACCTCATCGAGGGGAATCTGCTTCCCTCGGCTCTCATCTGGATAACTTCCAGACCTGCAGCAGCCAATCAGATCCCTCCTTCATGTGTTGGCAGGGTAACAGAAGTACGAGGCTTCACTGACGCCCAGAAGGAGGAGTACTTCAGGAGGAGAGTCAGTGATGAAGATCTGTCCAGCAGAATCATCTCACACATCAAGACCTCCAGGAGCCTCCACATCATGTGTCTAATCCCAGTCTTCTGCTGGATCACTGCTACAGTTCTGGAGCACATGTTGACTACAGACCAGAGAGGAGAGCTGCCCAAGACCCTGACTGACATGTACTCACACTTCCTGCTGGTTCAGACAAAGAGGAAGAAGAAGAAGTATGATGAGGGACATGAGACGAGTCCACAGGAGCTGATGGAGGCTGACAGGGAAGTTCTTCTGAAGCTGGGGAGGCTGGCGTTTGAACAGCTGGAGAAAGGAAACATCATGTTCTACCAAGAAGACCTGGAGCAGGTTGGTCTTGATGTCACAGAGGCCTTGGTGTACTCAGGAGTTTGTACAGAGATCTTCAAGAGAGAATGTGTGATCTTCCAGAAAACAGTCTACTGCTTTGTTCATCTGAGCATTCAGGAGTTTGTGGCTGCAGTCTACATGTTCCACTGTTACACCAACAGAAACAAAAAGGTACTGGGGGACTTCCTGGATGATGATGATGTGGATGATGATGACTATGAAGACGACGACGACGACGACGACGACAGGGACAATGACCATTACCCATCCCTAGATGAGTTCCTGTATAGCAACATGGAGAAATCCCTCAAAAGTAAAAATGGCCACCTGGACCTGTTTGTTCGCTTCCTTCATGGCCTCTCTCTGGAGTCCAACCAGAGACTCTTAGGAGGCCTGCTGGGTGAGACAGACAACAGTCCAGAAATCATCCAGAGAGCCATCAACAACCTGAAGGAGATGAAGGCTAAGTTTATCTCTCCTGACAGAAGCATCAACATCTTCCACTGTCTGATGGAGATGAACGACCACTCAGTACATCAGCAGATCCAAGAGTTCCTGAAGTCAGAGAACAGATCAGAGAAGAAACTCTCTGTGATCCACTGCTCAGCTCTGGCCTACATGCTGCAGATGTCAGAGGAGGTTCTGGATGAGTTGGACCTGGAGAAGTACAACACATCATGGGAGGGTCGACTCAGATTGATCCCAGCTGTGAGGAACTGCTCAAAAGCTCGGTAAATCAGGATTGTAACACCATTATACAACATTGTTAAGCTTATGTCACTGTGTCAGTTTTTGGCACCAGGTCTCAGGAGACAGAACCCAAATGGAGTCACCAAGGCTCCATTTCCATTTGTCTCCAGCTTGAATTCAGATGACCGCCTTAGACACTTTAATTTACAGTGCACTCCAATTATAAATCTAATTGTAAATGCAAATTTCATTGCCATTATCACAGGGGACAGATTGGGCTGCTATTTGACATAATTAGTAACAGTTGGGAAGAGTAAAGCGAACATTTTGGTTCTTTTAAATCACTAACTTTACATTAATTCTGTGCTCCCAGACTTCCTGAATGTTGGCTCTCAGAGACTCACTATGAAGTTGTGGTCTCAGCTCTTAGGTCCAACCCCTCCCATCTGAGAGAGCTGGACCTGAGTGGAAGCAGGCTGCAGGATTCAGGAGTGAAGCTGCTGTCTGCTGGACTGGAGAATCTACACTGCAGACTTGAGTCACTAAAGTCAGTTCACTTTCTACCTTTTGTTGTAGATTTTAAACTGACCAAAAATTTGAAATTTGAAATTTGAAAATGATTAATCAGGCATTCATCTTTTCATTTCACATTGTTGGTTTATGAATGTTTGTCAACCAGATCACAGACGGGGCTCAGTATGTGAAATAACCACCATTTGCCTTTTACAGTGCAAGACATCTCGGATCTAGGAACATCCTACAGAATTCTGTAATGATTTTTGTGATGCAGTTTTGTTAGCGAAATGGACAACCAATACTCTTGTTTAGATGAGTCAAGTCAAGTCAATTTTATTTGTATAGCGCCAAATCATAACAAAAGTTATCTCAAGACGGTTTCACATAGAGCAGGTCTAGACCATACTCTTTAAAATATTATTTACAGAGACCCAACAGTTCCCACCATGAGCAAGCACTTGGCGACAGTGGCGAGGAAAAACTCCCTTTAACAGGTAGAAACCTCGAGCAGAACCAGGCTCTGGGTGGGCGGCCATCTGCATCGACCGAGTTGGGTTGAAAGGGGAAGAGAGGGGGGGAGAGGGGAGACAGAACAGGAGGAGAGACAACAAATCAGACTAATAATAATAACAACTGCAGCAGTGAGTGTGGAGCAGGAACATGGGGG
>CM062210.1:287500-322500 GCA_031216445.1 Lateolabrax maculatus
TGTTATGCTGTTTTTGTTGTTGTCACTGCTGCATTGCATTGTGGGATATTTAGTCCAGGGCTTGCATATTGTAATATTTCCCAGTAATAGTATGCACTTCACGTACTATTGGTTTTCAACATAAAAAAAAATCTCACATACTGTTAAACTACTAAATAGTATGTTAGTATGGAATTTCAGATCCAGCCTACGAGTATTATGAATGTTTTGTTCTCTTTATAAACCTTAAGATTCACAAATAAGTTACTCCAACTGGACTTCCGGATTGTATTTTATGTCTCGCTGGTCTCACATAAGCAAAAGACCCCCACCAATCCAACTGTTTGGGGTTGATCATCCTACGGACAAGTCTAAAATATCTTTAAACTGTCAATCTCTATTATAGCTACTATGTGAAGCATGTTATTTTATATATTCTATCAGTTCTGTTAAGAACTGTTGAGAAAAAATACTTTGAGATGGGTAGCAGGACATTTTATTTAACACCATTGAAATAAGAGAGTCTTAGAACCAATATCATAGCACAATTTATCCCTACAGTAAAGTCAGTCTATAAACAAAAAAGGAAAACCCAGTGATTAGGGAAAAAACAATGATAGGCTACGCAATGGGATTCGATTATAAATCTGATTTTGCTAAATGTAAACTTTTTATTCAGATTGAGTGACTGCAGTTTGTCAGAGATGAGCTGTGCCTCCCTGGCCTCAGCTCTGAAGTCAAACTCCTCATGTCTGAGAGAGCTGGACCTGAGCCTCAACAACCTGCAGGATTATGGAGTGATGCTGCTGTCTGCTGGCCTGGAGAGTCCAAAATGTAGACTTGATACTCTGAGGTCAGTTCACTGCTTTTTCGTCTTGTAGATCTCATGACTAGATAAGGAAAGTCTTATTATTTGCATTATTATGAAGAATCAAACTAATTCAGTTTTCAGTACATGTTTTTTAACTGGTAACAATATAACCAACTGTAGATGTTAAATATCTGCAATACATGTCAGGGATTTAACTATAAATCTATTCATCTTTATTCATGATAATACAACATACCAAATTAATTTGCCATGGCACATACAGTAACTTCTTGATAAACAACATCAAGAAAAAAGATGTCATTGGACAGAAGCTTTCTAGTGTGACAGACAGATAATAAGTGAAAGATCACTAAGTCCATTGTGGACTTGTGTGACTCCTCACAGGTTTCTCAAGAGAGGTTTTGAAGCCTCGATTTTGAGTTTGTATGTGAGACACCGCTTTATCTTACCCTCAGATATGACGAATATGTCATATATATTCAATCTTTCTTTGACTGCATTTATATAGCACTTTTCTAGTCTACCGATCACTTAACCACTTTACAACACATGCCAACATTCACTCATTCACATTCATACACTGGTGGCATAGGCTGCCAACCTACTCATCAGGTTGCAGTTCCCTTCAGTGTCTTCCTGTCTTGTTCAAAGACACTTTGACACTCTCTGGAGGAGCCAGGGATCACACCAGGAACCATCCAATTACAAGATGACCGCTTTATTTCCTGAGCCATGTAATCTATGTTTTTTTCACATCCCAGTTACATCTGTAACTCTCTATATTCCTCTTAGTCAATAAAACCTGCATCAGAACGCCACAGCAAGACCATTCACCACACATCACCCAAATTTTAGCATCATTACATTGGTTGCCTGTACGCTTTAGAGTAGAGTTTAGGATTTTAATGATCACCTATGAGGCATTTATGGTCCTGACTATATTTCTGACTTGTTTACTCCACAGAAGCTCCAAGAGTGCAGCCTGAGATCTTCTGGTAGCTCGATATCAGTAATTCTAAAGTCTAAAAGGCTAAAACCTAGAGGGGAATAGGCCTTTGCAGTTAGAACCCTCAACTCTGGAGCCACCTGCCAGAGGAAGCAGAAATAGAAATATGTGACAGGGTAACATACTAATTGAATCTTGAGTATGTATCTTGTAATTACAGTCTAGATCACTGTGAACTACCACAGAGCTGCTGTTTATCTGTGGCCTCAGTTCTGAGCTCCAATTTCTCCCATCTGAGAGTGCTGAACCTGAGCTACAATTACCTGCAGGATTCAGGAGTGACACTTCTGTCTGCTGGTCTGAAGAGTCCAAACTGTAGACTGGAGACTCTGAGGTAGATTATATATTTAGCTTCTGTTTGGCATCTGGCAACAATCTGTGGTTTGTTAAAATTATTTTTTCTCTGCAGGTTGATATGTTGTCTGCTCACAGATGGAAGTTGTGCTTCTCTGGCCTCAGCTCTGAAGTCCAACCCCTCACATCTGAGAGAGCTGGACCTGAGCCTCAACAAAATGCAGGATTCAGGAGTGAAGCTTCTGTCTGCTGGACTGGAGAGTCCACACTGTAGACTGGAGACCCTGAGGTAGATAATCTCTTTTTCCTCTGTACAGCAGAGTCTGGAAGCCAGTGATGGATTGATAAAATCTTCCTTTCTGCAGGTTGAAGGACTGTTGTTTCACAGATAAAGGCTGTGCTTATCTGGCCTCAGCTCTGAAGTCCAACCCCTCCCATCTGAGAGAGCTGGACCTGAGCCTCAACAAAATGCAGGATTCAGGAGTGAAGCTTCTGTCTGCTGGACTGGAGAGTCCACACTGTAGACTGGAGACCCTGAGGTAGATAATCTCTTTTTCCTCTGTACAGCAGAGTCTGGAAGCCAGTGATGGATTGATAAAATCTTCCTTTCTGCAGGTTGAAGGACTGTTGTTTCACAGATAAAGGCTGTGCTTATCTGGCCTCAGCTCTGAAGTCCAACCCCTCCCATCTGAGAGAGCTGGACCTGAGCCTCAACAAAATGCAGGATTCAGGAGTGAAGCTGCTGTTCGATCTTATGGAGAGTCCACACTACGGACTGAAGACTCTGAGGTCAGTAAAGGTTGGACCAGCATTTTCTGGTCTATGATATGGGCTACGGAATTGGTCAGGAAGAGAGAAATAAAGTTAAAAAACAGTCAGCCAATCAGATCAGCCAGATGTTTGTTGTGATAATATTTAGTTATTATTTAGCATAGTTTCCTGAAGGTGACTGGTGTTGTGTTGTGTTCATCCCTACAGGTTTAAATGAACCTGGATTTTAGAGACAGAGGAGGTGATTCATTAAGCTGCCACATCGTCAGCCTGGACACATCTATCTACCTTTATGTCTTTCTAATCGTCTTCCATTTGTGTTTATTTACATTTGTATTTCTAATTCAAGTTTAAAACAAATTATAATCATACATTTTGCATCTGAACCTCTATTCGCACACATCTTCAAACATATTTAAGAGCCATCCAGAGAATCCTTACAAACACACATATCTATCTCCTAAAACTCCTTATCAACTGGAGAGGGAATGGTTTGAAATGAAGAATAAGATATTGACAATTTCCATAACAAGTGCTGAACTATATAAGTTGCTGTGTCAAAATACTCATACTATTAAAGAAAGACAGAAAGACAGGTAAAACAAACTAAGGTGCTACAGCCAAGCTAGCAGCATAATGCTAATCAGCAGTAAACCCAAAATGCAGCTGAGGCTGGTGATGTCATTAGTTCTGAAGGTGAAGTATTGGACACATTAACATGTTGACCTGATGAGGGCGCTAGAGGAAAGCCAGAGGATCACTATAGTGACTAGGGTTCATCTGGGAATATTAATGTCTTCATCATTAGTTTTGGTACATGGAGCAGCACATGGTTGTGACTAGAAAACACATCATTTGGTTTAACTTTCTTTTTTTTGACAATAAAATGTCAACCTCACTATCTGCCTAGGGAACTTACTGCCACATTGAAGGGCCACCCACTCAGCTGACGTCCTCTGTGTAAGAGGAAGTTAGTCCTGTCACACAGCGCTCATTTGAGTTGATTTTAATTTGAAACATTGTTTATTTCCATGTCTGCTAAAAAGGCAAAGACAACAAAACTAACATTAACTAGCTGCTCACAACAAAAGTATTTTATTTTTCCTGTTTAGAGCAGCCAGTAGAAAAGCTTTGAACTGGATGTGTGCACACATCAGTTAGTAAGAACACAGAACCTAAAGGGACATTTATCCAGATGAAAACACAACCTGTTGTGTGTACAGTTGTTGTGCTTGTTGATAGTTATTTTAAAATATAATACTGTCACGGCAAGTAGCAGGTTGGCAGGGGTAGGACCCAATCGCAGAGAGGAGAGGAGACCGGCAGCTATGGTACGAGGAGTTTATTCCCAAAATGACAAAATAACAGAGTCCAGAGCAGGCAGGTGACAAAACAGGTAACAGGGTAAAAAGATAAGTCCAAAGTAGGCAGGTGAATAATCAGGTAGCAGGGTGTCCAGAACGACACAAAAACATAGAAACAAGAAACGAGGATCTGACAACAGACAAAGAAAGTGAACTGGTATATATAGATGACTAATGACTGAGTAGAGGCAGGTGAGTGAACAGGTGAAAGGAGTGAGGCTGATGAGGAGGGAGTGGCTGACAGATGAGTGCAGACAGGTGTGTAGATGGGTGGGGCAATCAGGTGATGGGGAAGGAAGGAAAGTCAGAGGGCATCTGGTGGAAGGTGAGGGAATGGCAGGTGAGGGGAACAGAGGAAGAATCCAGGCAGTGAGCAGAAGTGACAATCAAAAGAAACAGATCATGACAAATATGTTATTTTTGAGTTTTTGTAACTATTTGCAGTGTGGGTAATGTAATGAGTTCTTGACAATGCAGCTTTGATGGTCACGTGGTTTGAATAAAGACTACATGGTCCTACATGTCGTGCAGTTTGGAATAACAACCTGCTACCTTCACACTCTGAGATCATGAGTTCTCTAAATCTTTCATATTAAACAGAAAAATAAAGATGTTTCCTTTCCATAGACTGAATCAAGTGTTTTCTCTTTGTCTTCATGACATGGATCAAAGCTGCCGGAGAAAATGTGAACTGATCTGATTATATAACTGAGACCGTTTCCACCCTAAACCACAACCAAGTCCAGTCTGCCGGTTTACAATCTAGGAACCCATCAGCTCGCGTCTGACGACAACTCAGCCTCTGCAGGCAAGGGCCAATATTTCAGGGCCAATATTTCAGGGCCCTTAGTGTAGCCAGTGGATATCTGGGACAAGACTTCTTTTTCTGTGCGCTGGTCATTTTCTGTCCAATTAGCAACTTACTTTTTGTAGGTGTTTCAAGTCCAGGTGACATTTCAGATAATCTCTACAGATATCTGTTTATAGAGATTAGATGGTCGAGAGCAAACAGAAGAGAAAAACTGAAGTCATGTCAAGTCAACTCTTTTTGTAGCCCAAAACACAAACCACAATTTTGTTCAGTACTCATCACTGTGTACTGGACTCTGTTCTCAGCTTCACTCTGGATTTTATTCACAATAACTTCTTGTTTAGACAAAATTTAATATTTGACAACTTTGACTTTTTTTAAATAAAAATAATGAAGATAATCTACAACTAATACTTACACAGTCTGCACCACCAAACGCAAACAGCACACAGTAATAATACTAAAGAAAACCTGAATAATAAAAATACAGATAAACAAACTTTACACCGTTTGTAATTCTGCCCTCTAGAATAAAAAGATCTCCTATCTCCACATGTGTTGATGGTGAATTTTTGTGATGAACTGAAGGATGAAGAGTTCCTTTATGTGCTGAGAAAAGTCTCCTGAAGCTAAATAAACTGTTTCAAACCCTCTGGGATCAGCTGGAAAATCTCCAAGCACCAGGTGAGATAACCTTGATCACATCACAGTGACATCACCATGGAAGATGTTATACAACTGTTTCCACAGGCTTAAAAGGACTGACTAAGACCCTTAAATTACCCTTTAAAAGTCCCCTTATCCTCATGAGTGTTTTCACAGTATTGTATTAGTACATTTACCTCAGTAAAAGATCTGAATTCTTCTTTCACCACTGTAAACAGAGTCTGCTGCTGACTGACTGGCAGCAACAGCTGTGTGTGTGTGTTGGTTAAAGGTGAGATCGAGTTGTCTGTCAAAGCTCGTCCTCAAATAGAGTTTCTCTCTCTCTTTCTCTGTAAACACACTTCTAACTTGAACATCTTCTCTCTCCCAGTAACAGTGAGTTAGTCAGTCGGTCGGTTGGTTACACATTGAACTCATCAATAAGCTGATCAGTCAGTCAGTAAACAGGTCAGGTGACTCTCCTGGTATCCACCTTTACTGAACAGGATTTTTACTTGGATGCCTAAAATGTTTCCTTCTCTACAACTCTTTGAAGAACGCAGATGTTTTATGAGGTAAGAAATCCATTTAACATGTTTGTCAGGTCTTAAATCAGGTCTAATGTATAGTTTTTATAATAATGATATGAAATGAAAATGTGTCTGTGTCTCTGGTGATGAATCACCAGCTGAACATGCAGCTCCGCTCAGCTTCACGGAGCTTTATAGAGACTTCAGCTCAGCGTGCATCTGCTGTGGTTCACTCTCACGGCTCTAATGGCTTCAAGTGAAGTAAAATATGTTTTTAAAAGTAAAACAGCTGCAGGAGAAATCGTCAGAGATTCACAGTCTTTATTTTGAACCTGCAGGAGTTCATCTGAACCACAGACAACAAACTGAACTGAGTCCTCATCCCAGAGTGGAGATGCTCCAGCTGTGGACCCAAGAGGGACACCTGGACAACACCTGGACACAAGAATAACACCTGGACAACATCTGGACAGTAGAGTCCCATAAGACAGTGTTGTATCTTCTGTGGCGATGATGTGATGATGATGAAGGAATCTCCGCTGACACCGACTTAGTTGTATAAAAAGGTTTATTACAAAAAGTACAGCATCAAAACAAGCACCAAAGATTGCCTGTGAGAGGATCCGAAGCCAATGTGAATCTCCCCCGTTTTCCACTCAAACTACACCTTTTAAAGCCTCATGGTATAGCTAATATGTGGTAACAAGATAGGCTCAGAGCCAACCTCATAACCATATATGGCTATTTTTACAAAAAGGGAAGGTATGAACATATGGTTCATGTTAAAACTGATCTCCTCTCTTTGGAACTTTAGAAAAACAACCCCCAAGGGGCACCCATCTATGAAAGTAGCCAGACCTTTGACATAGGCTTATCTAAACATTGGATCCACACAAGTATCTAAACATTGGATCCACATGGGAGAGACATCTCTCAGCTCAGACACCTCAACAGCAAATTAGCATCTGGACAGAAGATTAACATGTGGATGGTAGATCTGGGCATCTAAACGATAAAATTACATCTGGACAGTAGAGTCCCATCAGATAGCAGATGGATTTGGACAGTGGACTAACATCTGCAGAGTTGCGTTCCAGTGAAGACGTGCTTGTGAATATCGGGACAACATCTGGACAGTAAGGCTCTGTCTGGTGTTTGAGGAACGACAAACAAGGTGTGATCATATTTGAAAGAGGAAGAGGGCGACTGAAGAGGGTCCCGGGGAGCAGAAGGAGGGAGGAAACAGCCAAAGGGGGGATGGGAGGAACAGTGTGTAAGGAAGAAGTGAAGGAGGAGAAAAGAAGGAGCGTGGGGGGAGAGGACAGTCTGACATCAGCAGACAGAATCCGTCGATTCACCGTCAAACAGTTTGGCTATAACGTCCTGAGTCTGGCTCGCCGAGGACTGAAGGTACGACAGCGACTCTCGAGTGCAGCTGCTGCCAATGCCTCTATTGTTTCCACTGAAAACAAGATGGCTGCTGCTCTCATGAATGAGTTTACAATGGTTCAACTTTTTGAACTTGCTGCTGTTGCAAATTTAATTTACAACTTGTGATCAATTCATTGTTGAAGTCACTTTTCAAACAAAAATGCCAAACAGTCCCTACATCCATATTCCATTGTTTTCTGTGATACTAACCCCATCATTTGGGGTTCTGAACTGTTGGCCGATAAAAACAAGCCATTTGAAGACACCATTTTGGCTTTTGATTGTAAAAGATTACTCTATTAATGAATAAAATTATGGTCAACTGCTTGATTTCTAAAATCACAGGAGTACAGCAATATTTAAAACAGTGTAATTTCATGGAGTTGTATTCAAGCCGTCCTGACTGCACTGACCTCTGAGGGGACCGAGAGCTGGAGAGTCTGAAATGGAGGAGCTATTGTAGCATATTAGTTATGTGTCATCATCCAGTTTTATTGAAGCTCCTCTGTCAGGGTATAAACTGGTCCACAACAGAGAACTGCACTGTGTTAACATGCACTTCATTAACCGGGTTACAATCAGTTTTCTCTAATTGGGGCTGGGGTTTACAGAAGCCTTGTTTCCACAGGTAGATTTCTCCTGAAGAACACAGATTACCTGGTCATGTGAACATGTAACTGGCTTTCTGTCTTTTGTCAATCCAGATAAAACCTGAAAGTTACTGACGTGCAGCATGTAAAACAGATTTACAGTAACCAGGTAACTCCAGTGCAGGTAAACACGATCTGTTACATTACCATGTTTCTCTGAGTAACCTCATTTCTTGAGTGCAGTTGATGATACAAACATGAACTTCTGGTCCTGCTTTTGACCAAGCTAATGAACCGATAGCTTTAATTTCCCTATTTACATAATTAAATTATGAACTAAATGTCAGAGAGATGTTGTGACCTAGTGTCATAGTAATCGCTACGTCACCAAGACTTTAGATCCAAATATTTCATTAAGACGTAGATTAATTTCACCGTACCACTTTCTGTGTGACTTGGCCTTTACAAGAAGAAGAAGAAGAAGCAGCAGAAGTAGTAGTAGTAGTAGTGGTGGTAGTAGTGTCTGACTTTCTTTATCGTCCACCTCTTTTTCTCACTCTTTTTCCTGCAGGAGGTCCCAAATGAATTGTGGGAGCTGTTGGAGTTGGAGAAGCTGAATTTGTCTCTCAACAGTCTGAAGGTTCTTCCTCCTCAGCTGGCCTCGCTGTCCAACCTGGTGGTCCTCAACCTGTGGGGCAACCAGGTAAACATCTGCTACCTTATTTTCTTTCGGCAATGGCAGACACACAGGAGTCAATCAAGAAGGCAACTCATATATGAGAACGGCAACACGATATGACAAAACAGCAACGCAGTGTATAAATATAGAGTAAAAGAAGTGAAAGAAAACCGTCAAAAAGAAATAAACACTTAACTGGTTCCAGGCCGAACTTTAGTTACTTTTAGTTATTTTGCTTACAAAACATATAATGAATTTATAGAGAATGATAAAAATGCATCATGTTAAAAGTTAATTATATCATTTGTATATCGAATATATTAAACTACCCAACAGCATATAACACTACCAGCACCACCTTAACCAACTACAACAGTATAATGTTATTTAAACATGAATGCATCAGTAATAACAACACAATAATACACTCACAGGGGTCTTTGTTCAGCATTATGAGGACATTCACTTTTTGTACTTCAAGTGCATTTTGCTGATACTTAAGTAATATTTTCAAGTACATCCACCAGTGTCTCTGTCCTGTCATTAAAACTCGAAATGGTACCAAGATCAGGTCATACAAATACTAGTTCAAACAAATATTCAACGTTTGACTCAAGAACTTTCTGTATAGAATTAATGGCTGTCTGTCTTTTCTAAACAGTGAAACTGTTGTTAACTTTAATGTACAGATATTCTGTCTTGCTGCGCCATCATTACTTCACTTAAACCCCATTAATCACAGTGCTAATGTCACATTTTAAACTTGTGACTGCTCTCTGTATCACAGTTGGACGGACAACAAGAAATATTCCTCTTCTGATATTTATCTATAAAAAAATGCTACTGTTAAACTATCCCACCACTCTTCTCTCAGTTAAGTCTAAACTACACAATCCAATACCTCATATACTCTGTGTGTACGCAGTAATCTTGGCAGAACTCCTTACAAGTACTCTGCACATTTGAAATGAGCTGCAAACTGCCCTCAAATTGTTCATTTATCTCCCTTGAAATTTTAAAGCCTCATTATCTGATGTTTTTGGCACTTTTATTTCTACTAGTTCTTTGTGGATTATGGTGGTTTGTGTGGTTTTGTTTGCTTGTTGTCTGATCAGGAATGTTTCTTGTTCTCAGGTCTCTCTTGGAGAAGAGATCTTGTGCGATGAGACGACCTGATTAAATAAAGTTTATATATGTTCTCGTTATCCACTTCTACAGAAAAATGTGTAGTAATGTAGTAATGTAGTAATTGTACTTGTGAGAGACAGATGCTCCCCTCTGAGCAGTGGCGATATCCTGACTTTTAGTCCAAAAACACTGGATCCTACATTTCCCACAATGCACCTCCCTGCCTGGCAAACAGTCACACCTGTAACACGTCCAGTTTGTAACACAGACTGAATATGAGACATTTGTAATCTCCAAGCACCAGGTGAGATAACTTTGATGACATCACAGTGACATCACCATGGAAGATGTTATACAACTGTTTCCACAGGCTGAAAAAAGGACTGACTAAGACCCTGCAATGACCCTTTAAAAGTCCCCTTATCCTCATGAACCTGAAGCCTGTGAGCAAGGCAGTGCCCCCCCAGCAGCTGCTCTCTCTCCTGGATAAATAAAGGTTATAATCCCCCTGCTAATCCACCAGGATCCAGTTTCTGTCCTGTGTCCTCTCTTCACCTTCCTCCTCCCTCCTTCAACCTTCAGTTCAGCTGTACTGAGAAACACCAGCAGTGTGAAGTGCTGCCCCCTACAGGCTGTAGGCGTCATTACAGGCACAACACCACTTACCTATCTTGAATCGTTTTCTTCCAAGACGTAAAAATTCAAGTTTTCAGACTTGAAATATGATATTTTACATGTAACATGTGAAATTGAAATTCACTTGCTTTTTTTGTCATGAAGATAAAATAATATATTTTAACAAAAATAAATAGTTACATCAATAGTTGCTACAATCATATAATTTGGAAACAGTAAATTGGCACTTTCAAAGTTGCTTTTAAAGTTTTATTTTGCATTATTTCCTATGTTTTTTACTGTTTTCACTCCTCTTTCTCTTGCTCCTGATAATTTGTTAATTTGATATGTGTCATGATGTGATCACTTGGATAAAAATTATTTTGTGTTATTTTATTTAGCAAACACTGTAAAAGATCTTAACGTTGAATTCAATAAATGTGTTTTCCACAACATGGGCATATTTTCTTGACTGTGATCTGATGGACAGCCCTGGTGTGAACGCTGCATGTTTACTGCTGTTTATTTGTTGTGTGCAGCTCAGCAGCCTGCCTGCAGAGATCGGACAGCTCAGGAGACTCCGAGTTTTATTCGCCTACAGAAACAGACTGACTGAAGTTCCTGAAGAGCTGGGAGCCTGTACACAACTGGAGGTACTGCAAATATGCTGAAAGTACTGCTAATACTGCAATAAATACTACTGCTGCCAAGGCACGACTGATTTCATTACAAACCTTCTAATTGAGACACAGAGACTCTACTTGGATCAGCTGATACCCTTTGGACTGCAGTAATCAGGACATAGATATTCAAGTATGTAAGGTCTTCTAATGCTTAAAAGAGTTCTCCACCGATTCAGCATTGCACTTTAAAACATTGTCAGATACATGATGGACAGTTTCAAGTGGCAATAATGGATTTTTTTTATATAATAACAGTGTGTTGGTGATTATTAGCTCAATCTGCAGCTCCGCTCGGCTTCACAGAGCTCATTGTTTATCCGTCCGGCCACAACTTTAAAGTTCACTAGCTGTTTCTGTTGAGAACCAGAGGACAAAAACACCAGTTAGTGCTGGTTTAAAACAAAAAAGATAAAAATCAATGCAGCAGAACCAGAGATTTATTCCACACATTCTTCTTTCTTATCTAAACCTGGTGCCTACATTACCCACAACGCAACACCACTGCTGACAGTTGTGTGGGAGATTGTAGTGTGTTATGCTATTTGCGGCGGATGTATCCTGGAGCCTCCAGCAGAGATGAGGAGCTACAGAGACCTGGACAGATTTTTTTCATTTTCAACTTGTGGTCTTCACCCCCAACCAACACAAGTGACATCACATGAGGACATTTGTCAGACTTCACACGGCTCCGTTTGAAGACACTAAAGGCTTTATACTATTTTAAAAACATACACAGTAAACAGTTAGCCTGGCATCGCCATACTAATTAGCAAATGCATATCAGTCTGGAACCTCTCAGTTCATTTTTGATTTCCAAGGGGCTTTATCGACGGGCGGAGACAACCAATCAGAGCGATGAAACGTCGTCCTGTCAGAAGTTCGGCAAACACATATTTCTTATTAACATAAAGTTTAAGTGCAGTTGTTTGTTCTTCTTTTAGAGAAAATTTATCATCCAGTCCATTTAATACTGCTGCTGTAGCCGACCGCTCAACGGGAGCCGCCATCTTGGATATTTACAAAGATACCTGAATGGCGCTCGTCTCTGTCAGTCATCGTATTAAAGAAAAGAGAGAAATTGAGAAATCGGCAGAGTAATCAGTTTGAATGGAAAAAGGGGCCAGAAGGATCTACCAGAGCAAATGAAACATGAGCTGCAGATTCATCAGGTTCCAGGCTAGTAAACAGTAGAAGTGACAGGAATTGAAACAGACCCAAGGTAGAAATAGATAGAGTTGATTTGCTTAATACATTTAAGAGTGGAACCACAGATGACACCATGGTCTGTTTCATTGGTTTGTACATTTAAAAGAGGAGGAGTTGTAAGTACTTTGGTTTAAGTGTTGGAAGCTTTTAGTCATTTAGGATCTAACAACATCAAAGCAGTTCAGCATGGATCACCAGGTTTCAGCTGACTATCATCTGCATAACAGTGAGGAAAGATGTATTTTTTGAAACTAAAGCCTAAAGGAAACATATAGTATAAGGGGACTAAAACAGGACCTAAGATGGAGCCTTGTGGTACTCCACAAGAAACTCTAATAGAGTTTCTCTCTCTCAGGTGCTGAGTTTGGCCAACAACCAGTTGTCCTCGCTGCCTGCATCTCTCTCCAATCTGACAAGACTAAGGAAACTAAACCTCAGCCACAACCACATCACTCACATCCCGGGCTGCGTTTACAACATGAAGGCTCTGGTACGTTCACACCAGACACAGACTGAATACAAATGTTTAATCTTGCAGACTTGTGGTCTTTCCAGGTGCATGCTTTTTGCTTTTTTCATTTTGTTGTATATATTTATTGATGTAGTGAAGTCCAGTCCAGAGAGTCATACTTCACCATCAGGTGCTGATGAGGAACCTGCTGGCAGGTGGACTTTTTTGCTGGGCCAAAGTTAGAGATGGTTAAGTTTAGGTGTTCAAATGAGTGTGGTTTAGATCGAGTTCAGTAAGTCTAAAATCTACTTCTGTGTCATATATAATGTCTCCTCTTCTTCCTCCAGTCACAACCATCATGAACGTTTGACTTACTGACCCACTTTGACTCTTATTCTTCTTATTCTTAGTCTTATCCACCTGTCAGTCACCTCCTCTGTCCCTGCAGGTGTTCCTTCACCTGGCCTGTAACCGTCTGGAGAACCTGGCCGAGAACATCCAGGCTCTGGTAGAGCTCAAGATCCTCATCGTAGAGGGAAACAGCCTCCACTCTCTGCCTAAAGCCCTCTGCTGCCTCACCAGGTAACACAGCCTTACCGGGGAACACTGCCTCACTAGGTAAAACCACCTTACCAGGTATCCCCACCTCACTAGATAACTGTCCTTGTAAGGCAAACCACTTTTCCAGGTAGCCCCATCTCAACATGTAACTTGTGACCAGTTAGCCCTGGGTCACCAGATAGCTACACCTCACCAGGTAAACCCAGCTCATACCCCCAACTATAAACACCCAAGAGATTCAATTCAAGCACCAGTTCACTGTGTCTCGCACACCTGTCAGGTGGCACCTGTTGTCCCCAACAATGAACAACAGATTTGATTTGATTTGATTTGGTTTGACTTGGTTTGATCACTTCCAGGTTGGAGTTGCTGAATGTGGACTTTAACGACATTAAGGATATACCGCAGGTAAAGTGCTTAACAGGCTGCAGTGAAACTAAATCTGTTAAAATGAAAATGTAGTTTGGTGTCTTATAGACATCGTTTGTTGTAGTTCTACTAATTAAAGCAGTGATGCTGCTGATGATAATTCTGCTGATAGTGATGATGATGTGGTCTAGGAGATGCACCAGTTGTCCCGACTGGAGAAGTTGGCCTGCCATCCTCTGGATAAAGGACTTCACATCATCCACAACCCGCTGCTGAAGCCTGTGAAGGAGGTGCTGGAGGGGGGGCTCAGCGCCCTCTTCAACTACCTGAGAGCAGTGTAGAGGTGGGGGCGGGGCTTTAGAACTACCTACCTCGAGCAGTGTAGACAAGTCAAGTCAATTTTATTTGTATAGCGCCAAATCATAACACAAGTTCCCTCAGGACACTTTCCACACAGAGCAGGTCCAGACAGACTCTTTAGATATTATTAGAGACCCAACAGTTCCACCATGAGCAGCACTTGGTGACAGTGGAAGGAAAAACTCCCTTTAACAGGTAGAAACCTGGAGCAGAACCGGGCTCTGGGTGGAGGACATCTGCCTCCACCCAGTCGGGTTGAAAGGGGAAGAGAGAGCAGGAGGAGGGGGAACCCGATAATAAGGAATTACAATAATCCAACCTAGAAGTAACAAATGCATGGATTAGTTTTTCTGCCTCGTTTTGAGACAGGATGTGTCTGATTTTTACAATGTTACGTAGATGCAGTGGCGGACCTTGCATTTCACACCTAGGCCTTCAGTAGTGCTCGTCTGAATTCTCATTAACTACTTTATTGCTATTTATACACCAAGTAGATCCGACCGTGTAATCTGATTGGTCAATAAGACGTTTAGAGCATTATCAAATGAGCACGACATCAGCGCATCACTAAAAATGTCACTCCGACCACAGTGCCTGAGTCTGTGTGGTTTCCATGGCAACAATACACGCTTCCTGCATCGGAAGTTAGTAAAGAACAAAACAAGATCCTCCATGAATTTTATGGAGCCGTGAGGAACAGCCAGAGCCAGCGTTACTCAATCAGCAGCTACGTCAGATTGAGAGCCGCAATTAACCGTTATATTAATGATCCACACACAATAATGCAGCCCGGCCCGGACCACCGGCCCAGAGCGGCAGCAGCCGCGTGGAGTCAATCATTCCTCCAGAGTTACATATTGCCGCTTTAAAGAAACCATTATGCAGAAATGCAGTATAAAGGGCCATTGCATCACAGACAGATAACTCGTGTAGCCAGAATAAATGGGTTGTAAATCAACACAAGTATATTTCTGCTCCTTCAGCTCCCAGCAGATGCAGTTTGCTAGCTCTAGCTAGCACGCTCTCTGACTATCCAATCACAGGGCGGGAATATGCTGACGTCACCGTACGTCTGCTAGAAGGCCTTGGTTTCATCAACTCAAAATCTGATTGGTTAAAGCAACAGTCTGATCGACACTTACTATATGCTACAGGGCCCGCAGGACTGACTGTGAAGCCTCCAGGCGAAGTTCTCTGACCCTAGCAACAAGTTATGGTTGAACTGTGATTGGATAAATGCTGTTATATGAATATACATGTTTGGAAGCAGCGCAACCAGGGGAAAAGCTATGAAAGGAGGCGAATAGACCATTTGGAATTATTTATTAAGTATTAATGGAAAAAATAATAATAATGAATTTAAAAATAATAATTAAAATAAGTCTGTAATTCAGATATTTCTTAGGCCAGCAGAGAAGGCCTTGCAGGCCCTGACGGCCCACCACTGCGTAGATGGTAGAGGTGGGGGCGGGGCTTTAAAACTACCTGAGAGATGAGTAGAGGCTGTTTTACTACCTGAGGTGTGGCTAAAACTACCTCACAGATTTAGATGCTGATGGTCCTGAAGATTATGAAGATGCAGCTACAGGTGTTTCTATTCTGTAAACTGTTTTTATTTACATGTTTGCATGTGTGTTTGTGAATGAGGATTGTATAATAAACAGTGATGTCATCATGTGTCCACAATTTGTGGTTTTTGTGGTTTCGCAACATAAAAATCCATGTGCTCACCTGCTGCCTGCAGGTCTGTTTGAATATTTGAATTACAACATATCCAAGAGTATGTGGACAGCTGAACATCCCCTCCATAAGTGACAGTCTAACATTCATAAACAGCAGGTTTCCTGATAAAAAATTATGTCATCTATATTTTTATAGTTGATATTCTCCTTAAAAGATGCTTGAATAAACATAAATCTAAGATAAAGATAGATAGATAGATAGATAGATAGATAGATAGATAGATAGATAGATAGATAGATTACTTTATTCATCCCCGAAGGGAAATTAGGTCATCATAGCAGCCGGTATATTTAAATACAATAAAATACAGTACAACAATAGAATACAATACAATACAATACAATGCAGCAGAATAAAATAGAATAAAATAAAATAAAATAGAATAAAATTAAATGTTCCAGTATATATATATACAGTGCAAGGAGACATTTAGTGCAGTTCTGTGGTGGTGACTCTGACAGAGGTAGATGAGTTGTAGAGTCTTATTGCAGTTGGGAGGAACGATTTCCTGTAGCGTTCCTTAGAGCAGCGGGGTTGAATGAATCTGTGGCTGAAGCTGCTCTTTAGCTTGTCCAGTGTTTTGTGGAGGGGGTGAGAGGGATTGTCCATGATTGCCAGCAGTTTTGCCAGCATCCTGTCCTCCACCACCTCCTCCAGGGTGACAAGCTTAGAGCCAACCACAGACTCAGCTTTTCTTAAGATTTTGTTCAGTCTGTTGGCATCCTTTGTCTTGATGCCCGCACCCCAGGACACCACGGCAAAGAAGATGGTGCTCGCCACAACAGACTTGTAGAACATCTGCAGCATCTTGTTGCAGATGTTGAAGGACCTGAGCCTCCTCAGAAAGTAAAGCCGGCTCAGGCCCTTCTTGTAGACGGCCTCTGTGTTGGTGGACCAGTCCAGTTTATTGTCCAGTGTGACACCCAGGTACTTGTATGCAGGTACCACCTCCACATCCGTCCCACTGATGCAGACAGGAGAGGGCAGGGGCTTGTTCCTCCTGAAGTCCACCACCATCTCCTTCGTCTTTGCCACGTTGAGCTGCAGGCGGTTCTCCCCACACCACTTCACAAAGCGGTCGACCAGGTCCCTGTACTCAGCCTCCCCCCCGCCTTCAACACACCCCACAATGGCCGTGTCATCAGAGAACTTCTGCAGATGACACGACTCAGTGCAGTGCTTAAAGTCAGCAGTGTATGTGGTGAAGAGGAAGGGGGACAGCACAGTTCCCTGGGGGGCCCCGATGTTACTGATCAGACGATCAGACACACAGTTCTGTAATCTCACAAACTGTGGTCTGCCCCTCAGATAGTCATCGACCCAAGTGATGAGGGGAGCACTCACCTGCGTGCCCTCCAGTTTGGCCTTCAGCAGTCTGGGCTGGATGGTGTTGAAGGCGCTGGAGAAGTCGAAGAACATGATCCGGACTGAGGTGTTGGGTCTGTCCAGGGAGGAGTAAGCCTTCTGCAGCAGGTAGATGATTGCATCATCAACCCCAACATGGGGCTGATATGCAAACTGCAGGGGGTCTTGTGATGGGCACACCAGCGGTCTGAGGTGTGTTGTTGCTCGGAGAAGCAGTAGAGGTGGTCGTAGAGGCAGTAGAGGGTCCGCTGGGGGTGGGGGGGTTGGAGTTGAACCTATTGAAGAATGCGTTCAGCTCGTTCGCACGTCGTTCATTCATAAAGATGCAGACACAACATTATGTAATCACCTCTATCAAAGAAACTAAACAAGATTCAACACAGAACTTCTGTTTTTACATTAAATCTATTTTTATTGGACCATTAATATGGAAACACATGGTTCACAGTCTGCGTGTCAGTTCATCCCAAAGGTGTTGGATGGGGTTGAGGTCAGGACTCTGAGCAGACTGTCTCTTGTTTTTCATCATTATTATTAGCAGTAGCAGCAGTATTGTGTTTGACTGCAGTTGTTCCTCCGCCGTCCTGCAGGTGGCAGCACAGAGCAACAGATGAATTATATTTTATTATATTTTATCTAGATTTCATTCCTCACTTGATGTCTCATGAAACTTCTCAAATATCTGCAGGGAGTTTTGTACAGAGGAGAGGAACATGATTATTCATTCATTCCACCTCTTTTTACACTCTGAGGAGTTTTCTTTTTCATTTATTAATAATGAACATGAGACACACACACACACACACCGACTTCCTGATTAGAAACAAACATATTCTGAAACAAAACCTAGAGAAAGAAATTTATGCTCCAGGTTCTGGATCTGTTACAAAAAAACAAATGTGAACAAATGTATTTTTTTGTAATATCATCGGATGAAGGCAGTTACAGAGGACATCATGTGTGGCCTTTATAATAGATCTGCTTTTCACAAAGACTAAAGCCTGGAACATGTGTCACCGTTATAATGAGCTGGTCTGTGGTCAGTTACAGGACGCTTTGGAACCAGCAGGTGGCAGCATCGTGGCTTTACAGACCTGCGGCTCTGTTCACACATGATTTGCAGATCAACATTTTACAGTAAAAACCTTTAAATTGAACCTTAAACATCCCCACTGATTCACAGGAGACACAAAAAAAATAAGAAAATAAAACGTTAAAATGGATAAAATTTAATAGATTTAAAATAATAAAATATAACAATACATTCACATAAATGAAACTAAGCAAAATTAAAATATAGCCTAATTTAAAATGCTAAAAAATATAAACAGTACCTATCAAAATAATGTAAGTTTAATTAATTTATTAATAGTACAATAAATAATATAATACAAATGCAAGCTTTTAGACAAAACAATGAAAAGTAAAAGAAATGAACTTATTAAATTTAAATTCCATTGACAACTCCCCCCCCCCCCCCCCCCCCCCAATATCTCTCGCCCCCTGTGACGTCACGGCAGCTCGGTCTCCGGTCTGGAGAGAAACGGAGGAAAAGAGACGAAGAGAAACCGGAGAGACCCGCAGACCGGCTGCCTGTCTGTGTGTCAGAGCGGCAGACAGACAGCTGAGGAAGGAGGAGAAGAGGAAGAAGAGGAAGAGGAGGAAGAAGAGGAAGAGGAGGAGGACAGAAAGAGGACAAGCAGAAGTTGCTCGGTAGTTTTCCCTCGCGCTCCGGAGGGTGTCGGTGTGAACATGGAGCGGACCGGAACTTTGCTGTGTGTCTTACTGGTTTCACTGGGACTGATGGGCGCGCGGGCGGACACCTTCAAAGGTAAGGGGACACACCGGGACCGGGTCTCTGGGTGAAGGGGGTCCGGGTCTCTGAGGGCTCGGGGGACGAGGAGCGGGGGGGGGGGGGGGGACATGGGAGTTGTTTCTGTGTGTCGGCATCCAAGTTTCCAGCTGGAAAATCTCCTCCCTCCGTCTTCTCCTTCTTCTCTTTCTCCTCCTCCGTTTTCTCTTTTCTTTCTTTCTGTCAGTTTCCAGCTGATCTCAGACCAGAAAAACTTATTTAACAGAAGCTGCGTCAGATCTGAAGAAATACTGCAAATACACCGCAAATACTGCCAAGAAATACTGCAAATACACCGCAAACACTGCAAAGAAATACTGCAAATACACCGCAAACACTGTCAAGAAATACTGCAAATACACCGCAAATACTGTCAAGAAATACTGCAAATACACCGCAAACACTGCCAAGAAATACTGCAAATACACCGCAAACACTGCCAAGAAATACTGCAAATACACCGCAAACACTGCCAAGAAATACTGCAAATACACCGCAAATACTGCCAAGGAATACTGCAAATACACCGCAAACACTGCCAGGGAATACTGCAAATAGCCTAAATCTTCCCATCAGTACATTAAAGAAGCAGCGCTGATTCTTTATTTCATGTTTCACATATTGAACTCCATTAGAATTCTAACAGTTTTATTGTTTTTAAAGCTACAAGTGAAACATAATTATGGATTATTATTTAACTAAAACTCACATTCCAACATTAGTATTGATCATATATTTATTGTTTTGAACAGTAGAAACAAAAAGAAACCTGGAGGAAATTCAATGAAAAACAGTTGAACTGTATTGATGACCTTAGATTTCATCATTCATGCACACATTGAACTCCATTATAATTCTGACTGTTTTTATTCTTTTTAAAGATACAATCATTACGGATCTTATTGATCATCTTTCCAGTAACGTGTGGCTTTTTGTTCATGCTCTGCTGCAGATGGAAGAGAGAAGAGAGCACAGAGAAAATATTTATGTATCATGTTTTTTAATCATGTAAATCATGTTTAACATATTGAACTCCATTAGAATTAGACGTTTTTTGTCGATATTAAACTAAAATTCTAATTGCAAAATTATTATTGATCATACTGATCGTATGTCCAGAACCATTTGCAGCTCAAATGTTCAGTCGTATTTTACAGCAGTAAAACATCTACAAATGTTCTCATTTCAAGGTTTTTGAGCTCTGGAGTGAAACAGAAGCCTGTTTCTTTGTGTTGTTGTCGGAGGTGATTTTTTTCAGTTTCATCTCGTCGTCTCTTTGGACTTTTAGTCAAAACAAAAAATAAATTAAATCATTTTAAATTAATTAATAAAATTAAAGGTTATTTGAGGCTCTGCAACATTTTAGATTTATTGATCAATACACAGATCGTGTTGAATGTCCCCGTGAGACACTGAGAAGCAGCCGCGTTGTGTATATGTGTGTACTTGTACTGGAGTAGTAGAACCACAGTACAGGATTGCAGTCGGGGTTCTGCTGAGGCCTGGAGAACAGCTGTGTGGGTTCTCTGGAGAACCTGCTGTGTTCAGCAGCTTTGGTTCTGCTGACTGCTGGTTCCTCCGTGTTCTGATGAGGGTGATGAAGAAGATGATCAGTCAGCTGTTCCTCTGCTCACCTGATGGGGGCAGCAGTAGGTCAGACCTCTCTCTGTTTCACATATATTAAATAGAACATGTTATAGATCATATTATATATGATCTATAACATGTTCCATGCCAGACGAAGGAAAACCACAATGGAGCCTGTTAGTGTGCAGTCAGAGAGACCAGAGTCCAGCAGAAAGACCAGCAGAGAGACCAGAGTCCAGCTGAGAGACCAGAGTC
The DNA here is from genome assembly GCA_031216445.1 of Lateolabrax maculatus. Lineage (NCBI taxonomy): Eukaryota > Metazoa > Chordata > Actinopteri > Acropomatiformes > Lateolabracidae > Lateolabrax > Lateolabrax maculatus. The sequence continues at coordinate 308,608 of CM062210.1, forward strand.
CAGCAGAAAGACCAGCAGAGAGACCAGAGTCCAGCTGAGAGACCAGAGTCCAGCAGAAAGACCAGCAGAGAGACCAGAGTCCAGCTGAGAAACCAGAGTCCAGCAGAAAGACCAGCAGAGAGACCAGAGTCCAGCTGAGAGACCAGAGTCCAGCAGAAAGACCAGCAGAGAGACCAGAGTCCAGCTGAGAGACCAGAGTCCAGCTGAGAGACCAGAGTCCAGCTGAGAGACCAGAGTCCAGCAGAAAGACCAGCAGAGAGACCAGAGTCCAGCTGAGAGACCAGAGTCCAGCAGAAAGACCAGCAGAGAGACCAGAGTCCAGCTGAAAGACCAGCAGAGAGACCAGAGTCCAGCTGAAAGACCAGCAGAGAGACCAGAGTCCAGCTGAGAGACCAGAGTCCAGCAGAGAAAAAGAACCACAGACTGAGAGACCAGAGTCCAGCAGAAAGACCGGCAGAGAGACCAGAGTCCAGCTGAGAGACCAGAGTCCAGCAGAAAGACCAGCAGAGAGACCAGAGTCCAGCTGAGAGACCAGAGTCCAGCAGAAAGACCAGCAGAGAGACCAGAGTCCAGCTGAAAGACCGGCAGAGAGACCAGAGTCCAGCTGAGAGACCAGAGTCTCTCAGCAGATGTTTTGTGCCCCAGGGCTCACTGATGGTTTGGTGAGGATGAAGATGATGATGATGCCTTTACAGTCAGCTGATCTGAGCCCTGGTGATCACCTGTGGAGGATTGTGGACCGGCGTGTCAGACGATGCTCTGCACCTCCATCAGACCCAACGATATAATTTAAACTCATCTCCAGATCTGTTAGTGATGTCTGAGTGTCTCTGCTGCTGTTTGTCCTCCTGTTCTGTCTATCTGATGTGTTTCATGAACTAAAACTCTTGCAGTTAAAGATTTTTATTCTAAATCACTGAACTGTAAATATATCAGTTTAATTAACTTCCCGTTAATTCAAGTTAAAATGTCTAGTTTTTATTTTCAGAACACTTCAGAATTCTAAACGTGAGTTGAGGTCACTGAAGAAAGAAACGTGTAGATGTAAAGTGATGATAGAGGCTGTGAAAGTGTCTTCCTGCACTGGAACTAATCAATCAATCAATAATCAATGGATGAACAGAAACACCTCCTCCCCCCTCTGCTCAGGGTGTCTGTTCCACATGTCCACACGTTCTACACGTTCTTCATGTTCCATATGTTCCATAAGCTCCACACGTTCCACATGTCCACAGACCTGGTCTGTGACAGGACCTCGTCTTTGACAGGACCTGGTCTGTGACAGGACCTGGTCTGTGACAGGACCTCGTCTGTAGTGGGACCTGGTCTGTGACAGGACCTCGTCTTTGACAGGACCTGGTCTGTAGCAGGACCTGGTCTGTGACAGGACCTGGTCTGTAGTGGGACCTGGTCTGTGACAGGACCTCGTCTTTGACAGGACCTGGTCTGTAGCGGGACCTGGTCTGTGACAGGACCTGGTCTGTAGTGGGACCTGGTCTGTGACAGGACCTCGTCTTTGACAGGACCTGGTCTGTAGTGGGACCTGGTCTGTGACAGGACCTCGTCTTTGACAGGACCTGGTCTGTAGCGGGACCTCGTCTTTGACAGGACCTGGTCTGTAGTGGGACCTGGTCTGTGACAGGACCTGGTCTGTAGTGGGACCTGGTCTGTGACAGGACCTCGTCTTTGACAGGACCTGGTCTGTAGCGGGACCTGGTCTGTGACAGGACCTGGTCTGTAGTGGGACCTGGTCTGTGACAGGACCTCGTCTTTGACAGGACCTGGTCTGTAGTGGGACCTGGTCTGTGACAGGACCTCGTCTTTGACAGGACCTGGTCTGTAGCGGGACCTGGTCTGTGACAGGACCTCGTCTTTGACAGGACCTGGTCTGTAGCGGGACCTGGTCTGTGACAGGACCTGGTCTGTAGTGGGACCTGGTCTGTGACAGGACCTCGTCTTTGACAGGACCTGGTCTGTAGTGGGACCTGGTCTGTGACAGGACCTCGTCTTTGACAGGACCTGGTCTGTAGCGGGACCTGGTCTGTGACAGGACCTCGTCTTTGACAGGACCTGGTCTGTAGCGGGACCTGGTCTGTGACAGGACCTGGTCTGTAGTGGGACCTGGTCTGTGACAGGACCTCGTCTTTGACAGGACCTGGTCTGTAGCGGGACCTGGTCTGTGACAGGACCAGAGTCCTGACTCAGGTGGCGTCCACATTGATGTCCGTCCTCATGAGCGTTTCCGCACTAACTGGCGCTCCACGCAGGGCTGATGGCGCCGCTGCATATGTGACTTGTCGCAGATCGCTTTCAGAATTCAGAATGTAACTGTGTGACAGCTGCCACCCAATCAAGAAGCGAATGTGGGTGTCTGCGTCATCTTTTCAACCCTGAAACACATCCCGGAGATTTCAAACTGAACAAAACTCCAAACAAAAGCAGATCCGGAGCTTTCAGCGTTCTGCAGCCTCGGGGTGTGTTGGATTTCTCCTCCTGCCCGTCCCTCTCTGCTGCACATATGGAGGGCTGTGGGGGCACACAGTGTGTGTGTGTGTGTGTGTGTGTGTGTGTGTGTGAGTGTGTGTGTGACTGTGTGTGTGAGTGTGTGACTGTGTGTGTGTGTGTGACTGTGTGTGTGAGTGTGTGTGTGTGTGTGTGTGTGAGTGTGTGTGTGAGTGTGTGACTGTGTGTGTGTGTGTGTGACTGTGTGTGTGAGTGTGTGTGTGTGTGTGTGTGTGTGAGTGTGTGTGTGAGTGTGTGACTGTGTGTGTGAGTGTGTGTGTGTGTGAGTGTGTGTGAGTGTGTGAAGCAGTAGAGAATGAAATTAAACTCTCTGCGGCCTGGGTCCAAGATGGCCGCCACGCCCTAATAACCGTGGTGATGGAGCGAGTCTAATGAGCGCGCCCAGTCGTCGAGGGCGACGGCTGTTTGAGCCGGTTGGTTGGTAGTTTGTCAGTGTGTTGACTCTGATGTTGAGTATCCTTTGTTCTGTTTCAGCTTTTAAAGCTTCGTCCAAATGTGTCTCAACATGTAAATCTGACGAGGCCAACATCAGAGTTTAAACCTGTGAAATATCTGCATGATCAGTACGGCCTGTGGTAGTTTTGAGTCTCTTTGTGCTGGTTTTGAGTCTTGTAAGGGAATCTCTGGTTTAAAACATGTTATAAAAACAGCAGATTGGTCTTTTGAAGCAGAACGACCGAAGCAAAGAGAGAGAGAGGTGTCTGTAATTAGAGAACTACTGTTAACTCAGCAACACACACACACACACACACACACACACACACACACACTGCAACACACTCACACACACTCCCTGATGACCTGGTGTGTCCAGGTTCAGGACTGTCGCTGATTCAGGACTTTACCTTTTCCTCCTGTGTGTGTGTGTGTGTGTGTGTGTGTGTGTGTGTGTTCAGGTGCAGTCAGCTCTTTGTTCTGTCTCGTCAGGGTTTTAATGAAGCTCACAGATTAAACACACACACTGTGAAGTCAGGTGTGTGCATGTGTGTGTGCGAATGTGTGTGTGTGTGTGTGTGTTTGTGTGTTGAGGGTCCTCAGTGAGTTAATTATCCCCCCTCAAACCTCTGAGACTTCCTTCCTCCATGTCTTTTCTTTCCTTCCTCTCTCTCTTGTTTCTTCTTCTTCTTCTTCTTCTTTTTCTTCTTCTTCTTGTCTCTTTCTTTCCATCTCAGTCGAGTTCAGAAACTTCAGCTGCTCGTCTGTCTGATCACATTCAGGCGTCTTCAGGTGACTGAAACAGGGTGATGTCATGAAAGGATCTCCAGCGATGGAAAACATGATGGGAATCAGGCACTTCTGTTAGTTTCATGTGTTCATGTGATGAAGGTTATTTGGGGGGTTAAGTAGCAGGTAGGTCCTGCTCTGTACTGGGTCACAATGTTTTCACTTCTGAATACAACAAATTCCACGACGTGTTGTCCAATGGGAGCGCGGCGTGCTCTTCACCTGTGACGCAGAGGGAGGGTGTCGGTGCTGCGAGGAGGAGCAGAGGAGGCTCACAGTCGCTTCTTCTTCCTGTTTTCTGTCTGTCGAGTTGAATTTGTCACTCAGAAACTGATAAACAAACGTTGTTTGTCTGAACCAACTTCAGAGGAAACAAACACACGTCCGTTAAGAAACACGATTCAGATTAGTGTGTGTGTGTGTGTGTGTGTATGTGTGTGTGAGTGTGTGAAAGAAATCATATGACTCTTTGTCTGTTCTCAGGCTGCTTCTTAAGCCAATTTAGCTGCTACACACACACACACACACAGTAACCTTTAACAGTGTGTGTGTGGTCACACTGAGCCTGTCAGCTCCTGGTGCTCTTGTACATCTATCTTTGTGAGAACCAGTTTGAGTTTTAGACCATGGTAGTGAGGACATGTTTGTAAAGTGAGGACATGTTTGTAAAGTGAGGACGTGTTTGTAAAGTGAGGACATGTTTGTAAAGTGAGGACGTGTTTGTAAAGTGAGGACGTGTTTGTAAAGTGAGGACATGTCTGCTGGTCCTCACTTTCTGAGACTCCTTCAACGGCTGTTTGAGGGTTCAGACTTGGTTTTAAGGTTCAGGTTAGAATTAAGTTTAGGTTCAGGTCAGGGTAAGGGTTGGGGTCAGGCATTTAGTTTTGATGGTTAAGGTTAGGGTAAGGGGCCAGGGAATGCATTATGTCAATGAAAGTCCTCACAAGTATAGCTGTCAGACGTGTGTGAGTGTGTGGAAGTGAAGTTAAATAAATGGAAGTGACAGAAACAGGAAACAGTTCCTCTGCACTTGCTTCTTCTTCTGTGGTCTTCTTTGGCTGCTGGAGTCGAGGAGAAACAGCTGAAGACATTTGAAGCTCCAGCTGAACTTGTTAATAATTGTTTGATATTTGAGATGAAGAAGGTTTTAAACACTAACCTCCTCCTCTTCATCTTCAACGTGGGACATTTTTTATGTTCCAGCAACATAAAAATGGATAAAACATGTGGTTAATCTCTCGTCTGAATGTCTGAATCTGCTATTCTTCTTCATTTCCCATTCTTCATGCTCACCTCCCGCCTGCACTTCAATGCTTCATGTTTGCATTTCAGTAATTTAAAAAATGCATAAATCTTTGTTGTGTTTAATCTCCTCATAAATCCACATCAGAGCTGCGAGTATCTGCAGCAACAGACGGAGGAAAGTTCCACTTTTCCACTTAATAAAGCAGCACTTCCTCCGTGTGTTTGTGGTCTGGCTGGATTAAAGCCGTTAGCGAGAGGATCCCGGCGGGCTGAGACGCTGCGATCGGCCCCAATGGCTTCTGGGATTAATGTGCCGCCTTCAGACGCAGCGTCTGCAAACCCAGCGGGGATTAGAGGAGGCGGATTAAGACTCCTTTTGTTTAACGTGTGAGATGAGATGGAAGCTTTGTGTCCCTGAGAGCAGCTCTGTCACAGAGATCCAAATCTCCCTCGGTCCCTGAACTCACCACAGGACACACACAACACACACACACACACACACTTAAACACACAAACATGAACACAATCTTTTTAACTGTTTACTTAAAAACCTTTGATCATCGATGGCTTCACTGGTTGTTTTAATGTTTGGAACCAGAACCTCATTCAGAACCCCACTGACATTTGTAACGATTGTAAGAATTAAGATGCAGAGAACAGAAGCGTGTGGCTTTATACATTTGGATCAGGAACAACATTTCCCATAATCCTACAGACCATCGTGGGTTCAACGTTCTTTAACATTATTGCCCTGAAAAATGTTTTTTAAATTCAGTCACATGAACTCAGTTCTGTCCAATCACAAACTCAGCTCAAACATTAGGCCACGCCCACCAGGAAACAAATGGACAACTTTCGATAATAAATACGCGTGAGGGGGGCCCCTGAAGGCATCACCTGACCGTCACCATGGCAACAGGGTTAGGGTTAGCAGCAGGCAGGTTGTTGTATTTTTATTTTTTCTTCGTCAAAGCGGAACATTCTTCAGATTAACTAAATTATCTCTCTGACATCAGATTATACAAACAGGAGATTAACTGTGTGTGTGTGTGTGTTACTGTGTGTGTGTTTAATCCCTGTCCAGATATGTCAGTCTGATTAGTGTTGTGGCCCAAATCCCTGATCATATTCATAGGATTATTGTTTGAAGATGTGTGTGTGTGTGTGTGTGTGTGATGACTTGAAGACACACTGCAGTAATGAGACAGGGATTAGTGTGTGTTTGAGTGTGTGTGTTATCACTATAATCTGTGTTAAGATGCTTCCTGCCTGTTCAGCAGCTCTCCAAATTTAAAACACTTTTTTAACACACGCGCACGTTTGTCCCTGTATACATGTGAAGACCCTGCAGTGGTCCCCCCCTACGTGCAGGTCCAGGAGTTAGTCAGTGTCACCTCTATTATAATAATCACACCTTCACAGTGTTGCGTTCAGGTGCTGCTGGATCTGTGAACGAGTTTCTCCTTTAATATCCTCCTGAGTGATTTTCTGTCCAGTTGTGAATATTATTATATATTATTATCCAGATAAATATTAAAGGCTTCAATATAAGAACCTGTCTGTCCATCTGTCCATCTGTCTGTCTGCCTGTCTGCCTGTCTCTCAGTCTGTCTCTCTGTCTGCCAGTCTGTCTGTATGTCTCTTTGTCTGTCTGTCTCTCTGTCTGCCTGTCTGTCTGTCTTTCTCTCTGTCTGCCTGTCTGTCTGTCTTTCTCTCTGTCTGCCTGTCTGTCTGTCTGTCTCTCTGTCTGTCTCTGTCTGCCTGTCTGTCTCTATGTCTGTCTATCTCTCTGTCCGCCTGTCTGCCTGTCTGTCTGTATGTCTCTGTGTCTCTCTGTCTGCCTCTCTGCCTTTCTGTCTCTCTGTCTCTATGTCTTTCTGTCTCTCTGTCTGCCTGTCTGCCTGTCTGCCTGTCTCTGTCTGCCTGTCTGCCTGTCTGTCACTCTGTCTGTCTCTGTTTGCCTGTCCGTCTCTCTGTCTCTCTGTCTGTCCTTTCAGTGCCCACGGTAAGACGAAAGGAAGGAAGGATAAATATTTTATTAAGACTTTAACGCTTTCTCTTTTTCCTTTTTATCATAATCATTATGATAATTATCTGAAAAGTGCTGCCAGCTAACAGATAACACACACACACAACACACACAACACACACACACACAACACACACAACACACACACACACACACACACACACACACACTCAGTAAAGCCTACAGGGACTTCAGGCCCTGAAGCTGCTATTTAACCTATATTACTACTGTAAATATTCATATGCAGCTAATATCTGTGAGTGTGAGTGTGTGTGTCTGTGCATGAGTGTGTGTGAGTGTGTGTATGTGTTTGAGTGTTTAAATATTAATTGTGTTTCTCAGCATAGCTGGATTCAGAGTTTGAAGCAGGTGTATAAACACAACAACAACCGACCAACCAGCAGTCAGCAGAGTTTGCCCCCTGAGTCCTGGTCTGGGTCTGGTCCTCTGATGGTTTCAGGTTTAATGGTGTTCAGGTGGAGATTGTAACTGTGGAGCTCCAGCTGCGTTTTCTACTGAAACTATGAACATGTAAAGAGTTAGAGAACCAAAGAAGATCCTGGTGTTCTTTAATGTTCTTTAATCTGTTTGTAATATTAAAATCCTTCAGAAAACATGCAAACTTTACAATCAATAAACTACAGCCTTTAACATCTGCCCACTGTGTTCAATAAGGAAGACCAAGGACAGATGTTTAAAGGATGGATGTTTAATGACAGATATTTAAAGGACAGATGTTTAATGGACAGATGTTTAAAGGACAGGTGTTTGAAAGGACACATGTTTAAAGGACAGGTGTTTGAAAGGACAGATGTTTAAAAGACGGATGTTTAAAAGACAGATGTTTAAAGGACAGATGTTTAATGGACAGATGTTTAAAGGACAGGTGTTTGAAAGGACACATGTTTAAAGGGTGGATGTTTTGAAGAACAGATGTTTTAATGGACAGATGTTTGAAAGGACAGATGTTTAATGGACAGATGTTTTAGTAAACAAATGTTTATAGTACAGATGTTTTAAAGGACAGGTGAGCAGCAGGTGTGCAGTGAAAGCATCGCTGGGCTGATGCTCTAATATTCTGTGTTTGTTATTTTCTGTCAAATCGAAGTGAGACTTTATCATCGGTGCGTTCGCTGCCGTCTGTAAACACGAGTGCTGCCGACAGGAGGAGTGAGTCCATGCGCTCGTCTAGCTGAGCGCGCTCAGTGTGTGAAGACCTCCTGCTTTCTGAGGCGTCTTTGTACTGAGGACGGGTTTTTGGGTCACAGTGTGAGTGTGAGTGTCCCCGGGCTGCTCCAGACTCTTAATATGCCACCAGACTCTGATTAATGATTGGCTGTATGTGTGTCAGAGCATAACCGCGGGAAACCAAGAATCACCCCTGGGATTGGCCGAGGTTAAGAGAGGTTAAAGACACAGAGGGAGAGAGAGAGAGGTTACATCATTTGATATTTTCTGATCTTTTAATTCATTTGTAGGTGAAACTACTTTTATTTGACCTGATTTGTCTTCTTCTAACTTTTTTCCCACATTTTTAAACAGACAGACATTTTAGACAGACAGACAGGCAGGCAGGCAGGCACACAGACAGACAGGCAGAGAGGCAGACAGGCAGAGAGGCAGACAGGCAGGCAGACAGGCAAGCAGGCAGGCAGACAGACAGACAGACAGACAGGCAGGCAGGCAGGCAGGCACACAGACAGACAGGCAGAGAGGCAGACAGGCAGACAGGCAGGCAGGCAGAGAGACAGGTAGAAGCAGAGGGTGGTGGGGGGTTCTAAGTGCCCAACCCCCCCCAGGCCTGGCTCGCAGCAGATTTGCATTAGTGGTCGACCGCCATGAGGAAGCTGCAGGGAAAAGAGAGAGGAGTGCTTATAATGGTGTGTGTGTGTTTCCTGGCTGATGGAGGTTCTACACCCACACAGACGAGCAGCTGTATCGTCGGTGTCTTACGACAAACATGAAAGCTACTGCTGTTCTCTACGTGAATCTGATGGTCAGTGAACGCGTCGGTCTCATGTCTGAGGAAGTGTTCAAGTACCTTTTCTATAAAAGTCCTGACGTCAGTCTGACTCTCGGAGCCGAAATGTTTCTGTCTCTGACCTGAACGATCTCAGATTAACGTTCAGACGCTCAGGTGAAACATCGACCACCTGTGATACATTTATTATCTCAGTCAAGGGAAATAACATCAGTGGAATAAACTGTGGAACTCTCTTCTTCTCTTGTGTGCTCGTTTATCTCATCACTCATCACCTAATATCAGCTCCTCTCATTTGATTACATCAGGTCATCTCGCTTCATCTCATCTTTATCTCTTTTCATTCATCACATCTCATCTTATCTATCCTTCCCCCCGCATTTCATCTCATGTCCTTTCCTGACTTCATTCATTCATCTCGTCATCTCATCTCATCTTCTTTCATCTCATCCCATCTCTTTTCATTTTATCTCCTCCAGTGTATCTTGACCTCTTCTCTGCAGCCACCATTTGCATCTTTAGTTGCCAGATTTCTACTTTTTGTTCATATCTCTGCTCCCTGAACCCAAACAACCTCACACCTGCTGTTTCTGTTAGTGTGTGTAACCGTGTGTTACTGTGTTACTGTGTTACTGTGTTAGTGTGTTACTGTGTTAGTGTGTGTTAGTGTGTGTTACTGTGTTACTGTGTGTTACTGTGTTACTGTGTTAGTGTGTGTTAGTGTGTGTTACTGTGTTACTGTGTTAGTGTGTTACTGTGTTAGTGTGTGTTAGTGTGTTACTGTGTTAGTGTGTGTTACTGTGTTACTGTGTTAGTGTGTGTTACTGTGTTAGTGTGTGTTATGTTTTAGTGTGTTAGTGTGTTAGTGTCTTATGTGTTACTGTGTGTGTTGTGTTAGTGTGTGATGTGTTAGTGTGTGTTAGTGTGTTGTGTGAGAGTGTGTTATGTGTTACTGTGTGTTAGTGTGTGTGATGTGTTAGTGTTATGTGTTACTGTGTGTGTTGTGTTAATGTGTGTTAGGTGTTAGTGTGATAGTGTGTGTTAGTGTCTGTTGTGTTACTGTGTCAGTGTGTTACTGTGTGATGTGTTGTGTACTGTACTGTGACTGAGTCCTGTGGGAGAAGACCTTTTCAGCCTCTGCCAGGCTGAATGATCTCCCCCCCTCTCTCTCTGCTGGAGGTTGGAGATGACCTTCTGTATGCTGGGGTGAGGGGGGTGAGGAGGGGGCGTCAGAGGGTGGGATGCAGACTCTGGTGTACTCTTCATCAGCTGGAGGTGTCATCCTTGACATTTACACCACTCTGTGTGTGTGTGTTGTCCAGTTGTCTGTTGTATTAATTGTCCAGCGATTTGTTTGGATACTCCTAAATCTTCTGATTTCTTTATGGAGTCTAGGATGTTAACAACAAGCACCTTTTTTTGTGGAAAAGCCTGAAAAAGACAAAAGGAAAAGGTTCCTGTTCTTGAACATGATCCCGGTCTCTTCTGGAAGGGAAATATTTGGAGTTCACTATAAAAAAAGTTTATAGTCTAAAGAAATAGTCTAAAATGATACATGAACACATGAAACTAACAGAAAAGTCTGATTCCCATCATGTTTTCCATCGTTGGAGCTTTGACTGGAGCTCTTATAATGGGGTCATGTCGTCGTGTCTCTTCTTCTGTGGTGGTCTAACGGCGTTGACTGGAGAATCAGCTCCACCTGCTGTTTATCTCCATCAGCCAGTGAACTCATACTCAGGAGAGGATGGAAACAAGCAGAAATTCACGTTTTATTTTCACCATTTGCTGGAAATTCAGTTCAAATTCAAGCTACATTTGGATGGAAACTTGACGAAATGTTTGGCAAAATTGTTCTTAACTAGTGTTATTAGTCGATCAATCGAACAGTCGATTAGTTTCTTTACAGAAAATGAATCAGCATCTCATCCTCTGGTGTGTCAGGTGTTCGTCTGTTTTCTGAGTCTCTGGCCGGACAAAACAAGACATTTGACGTCTTCTTCACCTCTGAGAAACTGAGACGGACATTTTGAAATATTTATATGTCAATAATTGTTCATCAATAATGGAAATCCCTGTTGAGAAGGTGTTTTTAACAAAAGAGCTTGTTGAGTTGATGTTGAAAGAAACAGAATAAGATTTAGTGAGCTTCAGTAAAATTCGACACCTGAGAACCAGAAAATCTGCTGCTGTATTGATCACTGCAGCACACACACACACACACACACACACACAGATATATGATGATGCAGCAGGACAGAAAAAGTCCTCTAAATGTCTCTCTCTCTTTTACTGCTTCACTTTCTCTTTGTACTCACTCGTCCTCCTCACCTCTGCTTCTTCTTCTTCTTCTCATTCATCTCCGTGTCATCCGGCTTCTTCTTCTTCTCTCCTCTGCTGTTGTTAGTCTGATAGTTGAATAATCCGTTATTAAGCTTCTGTAACCTATTTGTGTTTAATGTTTTATGACTTTTTACTAAACATTAATATTCAACTCTCTCTGACATCAAAGTACCCAGCATGCATCAACAACAATCCCACAATCCCCCTGTGATACTGATGTCAGTGTCAGAGAGAAAAGAGAAAGGACTCAAGGAAACAAGGAGGACAGATTAGGATTATCTTTCTTTTCTTTCTTTCTTTTGATTATCTGGAACAAACTTAATCTGACATGATTCTGATTCATGATACATCCTAATCTCTTTTCTTATGTGTGTGTGTGTGTGTGTGTGTGTGTGTGTGTGTGTGTGTGTGTGTGTGTGTTAAAAAAAGCCCATCTGTTGACTTTTTAATTAAGAAATGTACCCTCATTTACATATCTGTCTGTCTGTCTGGTAACTACGGTAACAGTCTTCATGTATCTGTTAACCTTGGTAACAATTACCGTGTCACAGTGGTAACCGTGGTTACAGTTGCCGTGTCACAATGGTAACAGTAGTAACTGTGGTAGAGGCTTAGATCCTTTAGGTTATATAGAGAAGAGTGGAGGACCTCGAGCGGCTTATAGAACCTCCTGACTCAGTGCTTTTAGAATCAAGAACCCTTAAAACCTCCCCAAGGACCCAAAGTCGCTTTCATAGGTTTATTACAACCCTCTTAAGAACTCCCGGAACATCTTATGGACTCCATGAATTTTGTGGGCACCCTTGGAACCTTTGTAAGGACTGAAACCTCCTCATTTACCCGTATAACCGCCTGAGGGACTACCTGAAGCCACCTAAGAAGTCCTGCAACTTTCACATAAGAGCTGAATCCTTTTAAGGATCAACCCTCCCTATCAAGAACCACTGGAACCACCCCAACCACCCCAGAACATTTTGTTTGTTTTAAGACATTTGGACACCCCTAGGACCTCTAGAACCTCTTCAGGTTCCCCAACATCCTTGTGAAACCTCCTCAAGAACTACCACAACCCTAAGAACCCCTGGAACTTCCTAAGGACTCCTAGATCCTTTTAAAAGAACCTACAGAACTTTGTCAAGGAGCTTTGGAACCTGAATCCACTGAAAAATGAGCAGTGGATTATGGGATACGGAGGACCAAAAAATAGACTTTCCTCCACATGTTGTCAGCAGAGACGTTTGTGGATGGACCAGCTGCCACGTGGACTCGTTCTGACACATCTGATCTGGTTCATTCTGGACTTTGATGGAGGTGGAGCCTGAAGCGGGACATAAAGACAGGGTGACAGCTGGCGTCCTCCGGGTGATGAGTCGACGGTCTGACTGATGAGGACGGACAGCAGACACACGGAAACACTCACACACAGACTCACCCCCCCGTCCAGCCTGCCGCTGCTGCAGGTTTCACCTCAGCCTGAAGTCGATGTGAAGATCTTCAGCTGTCAGCCATTTAGACTCCACATGTCCTGCTGCTGTTCAGGTGTGACAGTGTATAGGCTCACCGTCATTTTGAGCTGAATATAAATACTGATTTTACTTGGTTGGTGGTAGTCGGTCATCTGATGTTACTTACTGATGAAGGTGTTTCACTGATCACAGATCGGGCCTGGACGATAAAACAGTAGCATACGTACCACATAGTTTCACTTGAATGCATTAAATGCAAACCACCAGGGAAGAAGTTAACGAATATGCAGAGTTGGAAACTGCGTGGAGTGAGAAAATGAGACGCTGAGGAAGTTGTTGATAGAAAGGACCGGTCAGCCCGCCAGAACACAACAAACTGATTTTATCATCTTGGCGGATCCCGCCCTTTGAAGTAGCAACATGTCGTCACCATCTGTCTGCTGCAGCTCGAACACAAATAAAGTGGTTACACTCACCTGTTTTCCTCCTGCTCTTTATTTAAAATAGGTCGTTTAAAATGATCAGTAATTGTCGACGTTGACAGAAATGGAACATTTTATGCTGATACATTGTTCAGCCCTTCTTCATATTGACATTCACGTTTTGGGTGAAAACAAAGTAGAGAACTGGATGGAAATGAGACCTTTCTCTTAGTGTCCTGTGTTCATGTGGGGAAGGTAGCATCAGGTCTGTGTGGAGCGATGAGGAGGCTGGATGAAGACGCCGCCGACAGCGGTTACAGCTGATCAGTCACGTGACGTCAGAACTTGTTCGACACTCGATGGAAACACGTCTACAGGTGAGACAGCTTCCTGTCACCTGTCTGACTCCTGTTATCTTCGGTACAAAGTGTCTGTGTGGTGATGTAAGGTGGGGGGGGGTCGCTCAACAGTCTCTGATGTTTGCTGCAGACATGTTGTATCCTGCAGGTTTCCTTCTCCTCCTCCTTGTCCTTGCTAGGAGGAGTTACAGCCCGGGGGGGTGGGGGGTGATAATCTGAGTGTGTATGTTACAGGGTAATTATTAGTAATTAGCATATTATTCTAATACTGTAATATGGAGCGCCTCGAGTACAGCCAGAT
>CM062210.1:327500-380000 GCA_031216445.1 Lateolabrax maculatus
TTCTCTACCTCCTCCCGTCCTTCTCTACCTCCTCCTGTCCTTCTCTACCTCCTCCTGTCCTCTCTACCTCCTCCTGTCTGTCTTCTCTACCTCCTCCCGTCCTCTACCTCCTCCCGTCCTTCCCTACCTCCTCCTGTCCTCTCTACCTCCTCCTGTCTGTCTTCTCTACCTCCTCCTGTCTTTCCTCTCTACCTCCTCCTGTCCTTCTCTACCTCCTCCTGTCTTCTCTACCTCCTCCTGTCCTTCTTTACCTCCTCCTGTCCTTCCTTCTCTACCTTCTCCCGTCCTCCTCTACCTCTTCCTGTCCTTCTTTACCTCCTCCTGTCTGTCCTCTCTACCTCCTCCTGTCTGTCTTCTCTACCTCCTCCTGTCTGTCCTCTCTACATCCTCCTGTCTGTCCTTCTTTACCTCCTCCTGTCTTTCCTTCTCTACCTTCTCCCGTCCTTCTCTACCTCCTCCTGTCCTTCCTTCTCTACCTTCTCCCGTCCTCCTCTACTTCCTCCTGTCCTCTCTACCTCCTCCTGTCTGTCTTCTCTACCTCCTCCTGTCTTTCTTCTCTACCTCCTCCTGTCTGTCCTCTCTACCTCCTCCTGTCTGTCCTTCTCTACCTCCTCCTGTCCACTCTACCTCCTCCCGTCCTTCTCTACCTCCTCCCGTCCTCTACCTCCTCCCGTCCTTCTCTACCTCCTCCCGTCCTTCTCTACCTCCTCCCGTCCACTCTACCTCCTCCTGTCTGTCTTCTCTACCTCCTCCTGTCTTTCCTCTCTACCTCCTCCTGTCTTTCCTCTCTACCTCCTCCTGTCCTTCTCTACCTCCTCCTGTCCTCTCTACCTCCTCCTGTCCTTCTTTACCTCCTCCTGTCCTTCCTTCTCTACCTTCTCCCGTCCTCCTCTACCTCTTCCTGTCCTTCTTTACCTTCTCCCGTCCTCCTCTATCTCTTCCTGTCCTTCTTTACCTCCTCCTGTCCTCTCTACCTCCTCCTGTCTGTCTTCTCTACCTCCTCCTGTCTGTCCTCTCTACCTCCTCCTGTCTGTCTTTTCTACCTCCTCCTGTCTTTCCTCTCTACCTCCTCCTGTCCTCTCTACCTCCTCCTGTCTGTCTTCTCTACCTCCTCCTGTCTTTCCTCTCTACCTCCTCCTGTCTTTCCTGTCTTTCCTCTCTACCTCCTCCTGTCCTTCTCTACCTCCTCCTGTCCTCTCTACCTCCTCCTGTCCTTCTTTACCTCCTCCTGTCCTTCCTTCTCTACCTTCTCCCGTCCTCCTCTACCTCTTCCTGTCCTTCTTTACCTCCTCCTGTCCTCTCTACCTCCTCCTGTCTGTCTTCTCTACCTCCTCCTGTCTGTCTTCTCTACCTCCTCCTGTCCTTTTGTTGTGTGTGTGTGTGTCTCCATGGAAACAGAGACAGACAGATTAGTGTGTCTTCTTCTTCATGTGCTTTCTTTGTGTTGTTGGTCATCTGGATTTATTTGGTTTCATTTCTTTGCTGAGTGTTTTTTTACACTTTCATCTCCATTAGTTGTTTGTTGTCTGGATTTTATTCGATCTTCTTCACCGTTTTCTTCTTCTCTTGAAGCTGCTCAGTTTAGATTCTTTATCCAGATTCTTCTTCACTGAGCTTCTTCGTCAACATTGGGTTTCTTAGATTAGACTCTTTCTATATTACTTATATACATTCTTCCTTTAATATCATTTTCTATCTAGATTCTTCAATATTTAGTTCCTCAAATTTTTTTTTTCCGTTTCTTCTTCATCTAATTTCTTTGTTGTCCGCTTCCTTCCTTCTAAAATATTTGTTGCAGTTTCTTTATCTGTTTTTTTCTTGTTTCTCTAATAACGTCTCGTTCTTTGTATGTGGATTCTTTATCATCTAGATTTCTTTATGTCTTTACTGTCTTTATTCTTTTTCATCATTCATTGTTTCATTTCGTCTTTGTCATCTCTTCATCTGTACTTTTTGTTTGTATGTTGATTGTTTTCATTCCAGTTTTGCCTCTTATCCAGATTCGTTGCTCTTTAACTTGGTCGTCTCTTTTCTATATTTAGTTTTTAGTTCATCGTTTGTTCTCTATCTAGATTCTACAATGTGTAATTCTTTTTTTTTGTACTCTTCATCTACATCATTTTTCATCCTGCTTCTTCGTTTTTGCCGAAGCTTTAATCAGTGCAGCATCATGAAAAACCTCCTGAAACCCTGCAAGTGTGTTTGTACCGTAGTTAACATTCTCCTGGTCTCCCAGCGTTGGGTAGTCCTGAACAACAGGACTCTCTGTGTGTGTGTGTGTGTGTGTGTGTGTGTGCCATTTTCCCAATCAGGACCAGATGGTTTCATTCAGACTTACATACTTCAGAGAGAAGAAGGGCGAGCGAGCATCACGAACAGAGAGAGAGAGAGATGAAAAGAGACAAAGAGTTAGAAGACGAGTGCAGCTCCACCCAGGAGCTCCGCCAGCTGACTAACACACACCATGTTAGTCCAGCAGTGTGTGTGTGTGTCTGTGTGCACGTGTCTGTGTGTCTGTGTGTGTGTGTGTGTCTGTGTGTGTGTCTGTGTGTGTGTCTGTGTGTGTGTGTAGGTGTGTCTGTGTGTGTGTGTGTGTGTCTATGTGTGCGTGTGTGTGTGTGTGTGTGTGTCTGTGTGTGTGTCTGTGTGTGTGTGTCTATGTGTGTCTATGTGTGTGTGTGTCTGTGTGTGTGCGTGTGTCTGTGGGTGTGTGTCTGTGTGTGTGTGTGTGTCTGTGTGTGATTGGCTGTTAATAGATTACAGTTACAGGTTATAATCCGGCCCTCCAGCATTGCAGATCAGCTAAATGTTATCAGATCTCTACGAACTCTAATGGACAAAATTCCACCACCAGAGACCAGAGAAATGTGTTCATTTAGTAAAACTTAGCAGACTTAAGCAGACCTAAGCGGAACTTAGCAGACCTCGGCAGACCTTATCGGACTTCAGCAGACCTTAGCAGACCTCGGCAGACTTCGACAGATCGTAGCAGGCCTCAGCAGGCCTCGGCAGGCCTCGGCAGACCTCGGCAGACCTCGGCAGATCTGGGCAGACATCATAGACCTCAGCAGATCTTAGCAGACCTCAGCAGATCTTAGCAGACCTCAGCAGATCTTAGCAGACCTTAACAAACCTCAGCAGACCTTAGCAGACCTCCGCAGACTCCAGCAGACCTCGGCCACAGTACCCTTCAGCATAGGATCGGAGGCTGCTGTAAAGAAACCGATGAAATGTTGCAGCAGTCTGAAGTGCTTGCGGGGACGAAGATGGTTTAACGTGTTAATTTAACGATGAGACTTTGGCTCCTCTTCTTCTTCTTCTTCTGCTTCGTCTTGTTTTTTCTTCCTCTACATTTTTCAGCTACTTCTCCTTCCTTTTCCAGCTGGTGTCTTCATCTGTTTTTTTCTTCTGCTCTCTTGGTTTCTGCATCAATATTTTTCGTTCGGTTTATTTTTCTACATTCATCATCATCTATTCTCTCCTTTTTAAGATTCCTTTATTCAATATAAACTTCATAATTTCTCTAGTTTATTCATCCTCTTATTAGATTCTTTCTCACCTCTCTTCATTTTTTCTTGACATGAATCATAGAGATTTTTCACCTTGTTATTTTTTCTTTTGACTCTTTGGTTCTTACTCGTCTTCTTTTGGGTCTAGTTTCTTCTCTTTGTTTCTTCTTCACAGTCAGACTCTTAAACATGAAGAAGAGTTTCAGCTCATGTTTGTGTCGTCCAACAAAACGAAACAGATCAAATAAATCACAACACCTTCATTCCATTAGAATATAAAACGTGTGTGTGTGTGTGTGTGTGTGTTTGCGTTGGCTGTGTCACACACCTCCATCTCACAACCTGCAGGAAGTGCTGGTCTCCATCGTAATGCTGCTCGACGTGCCTTGGCTGGCCCGTCGTCCCTCTGCTTGCCGGAGGGTCAGATGTCACGACCTGCGTTCAGGTTTCACACGGCGTTAACACTTTAACAGGTCACCGTAACCACGGTAAACAGCAACATAACAGCTTTTGTGTGTGTGTGTAAGGTTACAAATAATGATTACATCATTGCTCCACAAACTTACAGAAAAGAAACTTTCCAAAACCTGAGGTGATGTCATCAAGGTGCTTGTTTTGTCCAATCGACAGATATGCAAACATATACAGTATGTACTAGGCAGGTCATTAGGTGTGTTGTTATTGTTGTGTGTGTGTGTGTGTGTCTGTGTGTTGTGTGTCTGTTATAGCAGCATAACTAATGGATGGTTCAGGGCTCTCCTGAGCCAGCCCTAACTATAAGCTTTATCAAAGAGGAACGTTTGAAGCAGACTCTTAAATGAGGAGAGGGTGTCTGCCTCCAGAACCCAAACTGGGAGCTGGTTCCACAGGAGAGGAGCTTCGTAACTGAAGGATCTGGCTCCTGTTCTACTTTTAGAGACTGTAGGAACCACAAGGAACCCTGCGTTCTGTGAACGTAGTGCTCTAGTGGGGTAATAGGGTACTATGAGCTTGTTTTTCTGCGTCTTTTTGAGACATGATCTGCCTGATTTTTACAATGTTACGTAGATGGAAGAAGGCAGTCCTTGAAGTCTGTTTTACATGGGAGTTAAAGAACATGTCCTGATCAAAGTTTACTCCTGGATTCTTTACAGTGGCGCTGGAGGCCAGGGTAATGCCGTCTAGAGTAACTATATCTATAAATAATGTGTCTCGCAGGTGTTTGGAGCCAAGAACAATAACTTCAGTTTTGTCTGAGTTTAACAGCAGAAAATTGCAGGTTATCCATATATATAGCAGTATCATATAGAGTATCATCTACATAGCAGTGAAAGTTTATGGAGTGTTTCCTAATAACATTGCCTAAAGGAAGCATATATAAGGTAAATAAAAGTGGTCCGAGCACTGAACCTTGTGGAACTCTGTGACTAACTTCGGGTGTGCGTGGAGGAGTCAACATTTACATGGACAAACTGAAATCTATCTGATAAATAGGACTGAAACCACCTTAGTGTGGGTCATTTAATGCCATAAATGCTCCAGTCTCTGTAATAGGATACAGTGGTCAATGGTATCGAATGCGGCACTAAGATCTAACAGAACAAGTACAGAGACAAATCCTTTGTCCGACGCAATCAGAAGGTCATTTGTCACTTTCACCAGTGCTGTCTCTGTGCTATGATGCTCCCTAAATCCTGACTGAAAATCCTCAAATAAACTATTGCTGTTTAGAAAGTCACATAACTAATTGGTGACCGCTTTCTCAAGGATGTTAGAGAGAAAGGGAAGGTTAGATATAGGTCTATAATTGGCTAAAACCCCTGGATCAAGCGTAGGCTTTTTAAGAAGAGGTTTAATTACAGCTACTTTGAAGGACTGTGGTACATAGCCTGTTAATAAAGATAGGTTGATCATGTCTAGTAAAGAAGTGCTAACTAAGGGTAGAACTTCTTTAAGCAGCCTGGTTGGGATGGGGTCTAAGAGGCAGGTTGTTGGTGTTGAGGAAAAATACAAGTCCAGGTTAGAGGTTTGCTGTGGTGGTGTGAGTTTATTCAAGCATGCCAGCACACTGGTGCACTGACAGACACAGAGCGGATCTGAGTCAGTGAATGGACCAAGAGTCAAGACAGAGATACAGTTTTATACAGTAAGAACAAAGCAGTGACGTAAGAACAACAGGAGACAAAAGGTAGGACGGGGACATTTGCTAACAGACTTGCAGGGGACACCAAGTTGGCAAGATCAAAGGGTCAAGAGTGCCAGAGGGGAAGTGGCTCCTGGTCTGAGGGGGGATCAAGGGGGGCTCCAAATTTTTTTTTTTTTTTTTTTAAACATAACACAGGAGCAATTCCACTCTGGAAACTTGAAAACTTGAAAACTTAATTGAAAACAAAAAATGCTGAAACCAAGTGAAAAATACAAAACGACTCTCCTTAGTCATAATCAACTTCAATTTCAAACAAAAAATCAGGATAGCAAATACATCTGAGACAGGTGACTAGGCATAATCATTAATAGAATCAGATGATGAATGTTGTCTTCGTTCTTCTGATGGAGTGTATGTAGAGTCACGGTTGAATATTCCTAAGTGAATGCTTCCTTTACCTTCAACACACCATTCAAATGCCTTTGGAACCATTGTGAGGGTGAGAGGGTTAGGAGTGTTGCAGGAATAACAGTTGGTATAACGTTGATTGCAGTATAATTGTCGTGTTTGTGATGGATTTGGACAGGTACACTGTTCATAGGTGGAATTAAAGTGTAACACGTGGCAGGTGTCACAGGAGGTTATAGGTACGGCCTTCAGTGGGAGTCCTTCCCTTGTACTGTGTGGGATAAACCCAGAAACATAACAGTTCTTAGGATTTGGGCTGTTATCGGCTACCTTTTTTTTTTTTTTCAATTGGAGGTATGTGTTTGTTGAAAGCAGAGTTTCATGTGCAAGTGTCTTTCTCTGTTGGTATTGTGGAATGTCCCGTTTGTGCTATCTGTAGATGTTTCTCTTTGTCATGCATAACTCATTTAGGCTTACTGTTGGTCCTTTTCTCTGTCTGGTGTTGTTTCTTAATGCTATAATCAGTGTCTGGTGTGCAGTGGCTTTGCTTGAGACTCTGGTGTCTATGTTGTTTCTCTGTTCCCTCGATGGCTGTGGTTGTCCTGCAGCTTCTTCTGGGACTCCGGTGCCTGCGTTGTCCTTCAGGGGAGTCGATCCTTCCCAGGGATGTGGCCATCCTTCTATGGCTCCGCAGTTGGTAAGGAAGAGGACCCACAGGATGAAGAAGGATTCTGCTGGGTTCCGGTGCATGGTGGAGGCGGTGTCTTCTTACAGTGGGATGCGTGAATCCAAGTGGGACGACCCTCACACTTGACTGCTGTGTTGGTGGTGAGCAGGACGTGTTGTGGTTTGGACCAGCGGGGTTTCAGGGGGTTTTTCCGCCGGAACTCTCTGATGCAAACCCAATCTCCTGGTTGGATGTTGTGGCAGGGTTTGTCACTAGGAAAAGACTGGACAGCTTTCACTTGTCCGTGGATTGACTGAACAGCAGAGGTTAGAGCAGAACAAAATGATCTGATGGACTCATCCATAGCATGGAGATCCATCTTTTTCATGCATAATACCGAATAACTTGGTATAGTCATTGGTCTACCAGTGATAATTTCATGAGGTGTGAGTTTGTGTTTCCTGATGGGTGTGGACCTCATTGACATTAGGGCTAGAGGCAGCAGCATTGTCCATCTCAGGCCTGTTTCAGCACACAGTTTGGCTAGTTTGTTTTTCAAGACCCCCTTTTGTCTTTCAACTAGCCCTGAAGACTGTGGATGATATGGACAATGTAGCCTTTGTTTAATCCCTAGTGATTTACAGAGTTCAGTCATTATTTGTCCAGTGAAATGGGTACCTCTGTCTGAATTGATGGTCTGAGGAATACCAAATCTTGGCACAATGTCTTTTAACAGGCATTTGGAACGGACGTGGAGTCCGCCTTCTTACATGGCCATGCTTCAGGCCAGTTTGAAAACATGTCTTATGAATAAAATCAATTTCAAAAGCTTCAAAAAAATACCCGAGGTGAAGGATGTGTCGACATTATTGTCTGTACTGTTTTTCATTTTGTGCATAGGATGTAAATCCCGGAGCAAACCAGTCTTCCAACACTATCTGACACATCCCCCCTTTGCTCACATGTGACAAGTCATGTGACTTGCGTGTTAGCCACGGGTACAGAGACACGGGAGCCCACAACGCGGCCGTCATTGTGGACCCACAAATTGTTTACATATTTACATCCATGGGAAAGCCACAAACTATGCTCTCTCACATCAGTGGTCTCCTGTAAGAGACCCACATCATTAGGAGAAGCAAGGTTGTTAGCAGGTATGGCAAGACAGAGCTTTACATGGACAGGAATACCAATTTTGGCAGCTGCTTTGGCGGCATGGTCGGCCAAAGCATTGCTTCGTAAAACTGGATCTTTAGATTTGGTGTGGGCTTCACATTAAAACGGCAATAGATGAAGGTAGTTAACATGCATCTAGCGGTTTTCCAATCAGTTTCCCTTGTTTAACAGATGTCCCTGAGGATGTAATGAATCCTCAGTTTGCCCACTGTATACTAAAGGCATACAAACATCCAAAAGTGTATCTGGAGTCTGTGATAATGGTAAGTTTTACCTTTCACTTGGTGACAGGCTCTCATCAGGGCATACAACTCAGCTACTTGGGCGGAGCTTGAGGGTGGCAGGGCGGCACTTTCAATAATAGAAAAGTTTTCACAAATTGCATACCCTGCGTACGGCACACCATTTTCTCTATAAGCAGAGCCATCAGTGCAGAAAAGAAGTTCAGAGTTAGAGAAATTAATTTCTAAAATATCTGGACTAAGTTTAGATGAACATGAAACAACATCCACAGTTATGGGGGATAACCATCATCTTCTGTAGGTGATATAGTAGCAGGGTTAGGAATGGAACATCTGTAATATGTGGAGCAGTGAGTGTCAGTACTCTTGATAAAGAGGATACTGTGAAATCCTTGGCAGGGAGGTGTTATGTTTTAGTAATATCTGTACTGGCTTAACAGTTCTGATCAAACAAACATCATTAGAGGAGGAGGCCCATACTGACAAGGTCACATTGGACACAATTCTATCATATAATTTCACTTTTCCTTCACTCATAGTTTGATTTTGGTCTATCAGAGCTGTTAGTACAGCTGTTGTGTTATCTTTTATTCTGTAAAAAGATGCCATCTGGTGTGGAATAGATGGTGCAGTTTAGTTAACCTAACAAATCTCGCCTTAATAGCTTCATGGGTGTGGTGTCTGAAAGAAGAAAGGAGTGTGAAGTTGTAAAACATGACATGCTCTCAGTAAAAGTACCTATGGATACTACAATAGGCTCAGATACAGGTAGACTCATAGGAATGCCTCCAACCCCCACAGCCCTTGCTGTTTCTTTGGCTGTTTTGAAATGTATGGTTTTTGTTGCTTTGAGAGTTGAAAGAGAACCAGAAATGATGTTGATTTTCCATTAACATCTAAGATTAAATAAGGTTCTTAATTTAAAATTTAAAAAAAACAAAGCTTGGGTCACATTTCCTTTTGTTTCAATTTGGTACAGCTCTATTAGTAGGGCTTTGGGGTTTGTTGGTCTTCCATTTGTCTACTCACTGGAGGTGCCGCAGGCAGGGTAGATTGGGATGCTTCTATATGGTCAGTTTCTTACCCAATGATTTGGCTCACCACAATAAAAGCAGTTCCCTTGGTCATTGTTTGAGAAAAGGTGACATATTTCTCATGTCCTTGGCCTCAGTTCTCACTTTTCAAGGTTCCTCTGCCACTGCGATCTCCTCTGGGTGCTCCGCCTGTATAGTGAGACACTTGAACAAGAATTAACATTTCATGCATTTTGTATTCCCTTTGTTCTGTGTTACCCCAATTGTGCTGAGTTATCTTTACCAGTTCAGTTATTGGTTTTCCTGTCCATCCCACTGTTGATTGCTCTTTTCCTTAAATTTCTTTTTGAGAGGAGTTAAGTTATTCTGTTATATAACTCCTGTTAAATTGATAAAGCTATGACACTGTAAAATATCTGCTTTATCTGGTGTGATTTTGGAGTCTGTGGGATTGTAGGCAATTTCACAGACATCAGTAACTTTGTCTTTCGAATCGGATGGCAAAGTTAGTTTTTTAAAAAATTGCATTATGTCAGGCATTTGGGATGGGATTTGGTATATTTCCTGACATCCTTGGGAAAATCTCCCACTATTGCCTTTAGCTCTCTGTGACTCCAAGGTTTTGAGTCCACCCTTGTTCATCTTCATGAATTTCACACTTCACTTTAAACTATATTCTTTTATCTCTTTCCCAGGATGAAAGTTTTGGATGTGATCGTTTTCATTTGTTTTAGTGGTTCTGTAGACCAACTGGTTACTCAAATTAATTTTTGTCTGCGTTGTGTTTTTGTTTTCGTATTCCAGTTGGTCTACTAACTTTTTATTTTGATCTGTAAGCAAAATTATTTAAGATTCTGCATTACGGCATTACTTTCATCCTTCTACTGTTTTAAGGAAGTAGAAGTGTTGGTTTATATCTATGTGCAAGCTCGATTTATCATTAAAATTTTCTAATCTGGTCCGGTCAAAAGTCCCATTCTGGGGAAATTTGAGAAGACCATCATCTGCAGTTATTCTAATCAATGTTGCAACAAATTTAACACTATTGGTACCATAACTATCGTACATGTACTTTTGCAGGACCGGTGAACTCTTTCTCTGACCTTCTACTAAAATAACTTCCCATTTTCTTTCTTATAAAATCCCTTCTAAAACTTTCATTTACTCTTGCTTTTGCTAACAAATCACATTCATTATAATACTACTTAGAAGGTACAATCCATTCCTTAATGTACGGAGAAAAAATCAGATCCCTACAGAATGAATTAATCCCAAGAGCAAATTACCCCAAACTACCGATCCTGCGTAGGCCTCCCTTCTTACAAGTCTCTCTGGACTATTACCTCAGTGTTCCCAACACTGGCAGTGTTCCAAACACTGTGACCTTCTTCTATCTCTCAGTAGATAGCCGTGTTTCCCCGAAATACTCGGTCCGATCCTATGATCTATTCCAATTGGCCATTTCCATAAATTTCCTTTCTCTGTAATCTGAAATGTTTAACCTTAAGAAGAGTAAGTCAAATTCTAAGGCTAGGAAGAGGCATGCAAATTTACTCTGTAATCCGAAATGTTTGGACCTTAAGAAGAGCAAGTCAGATTCTTAGGTTAGGAAGAGGCAA
Organism: Lateolabrax maculatus; assembly: GCA_031216445.1. Taxonomy (NCBI): domain Eukaryota; kingdom Metazoa; phylum Chordata; class Actinopteri; order Acropomatiformes; family Lateolabracidae; genus Lateolabrax; species Lateolabrax maculatus. Next base: position 338,281 of record CM062210.1, read on the forward strand.
GCAACTCTATAACCGAGTCAAATTTCCAAGGTTTAAACAGCACAAGCATTCCTACCATCTCTACAGAGAAAACCAAATTAATCACTTTTCACAACCACACAGCAAACTTACATAAAATGCGGATGGCGTCAACTTCTTTGGGACTCCAGTTTCACAGACCTCCAACACACACAGCAACAAAAATTGGGTTTTCAAAAGGACCCTTTACCTCTGTAATTTGGATCTGAAGTCACTGGTGTGTCCTTGGTCTGGAAAAGGAGTCTCCGTGGAAGTATGTTACCATCCGGGTCACGGCACCAAATTGTTGAGGAAAAATCCAAGTCCAGGTTAGAGGTTTGCTGTGGTGGTGTCAGTTTATTCAAGCATGCCAGCACACTGGTGCACTGACAGACACAGAGCGGATCTGAGTCGGTGAATGGACCAAGAGTCAAGACAGAGATACAGTTTTATACAGTAAGAACAAAGCAGTGACGTAAGAACAACAGGAGACAAAAGGTAGGACGGGGACATTTGCTAACAGACTTGCAGGGGACACCAAGTTGGCAAGATCAAAGGGTCAAGAGTGGCAGAGGGGAAGTGGCTCCTGGTCTGAGGGGGGATCAAGGGGGGCTCCAAAGATAGTCAATTAACAAGTCTGGAGAGGGCCCCAATGTGTATTGAAGGGCCCCAATGTGTATTCTTCTTCATTGGTTTAAAAGAAAGAAATTATTGAAGTTAGTTGGTGAAGGTCGGTGGGAGAAAAACAGTCTAAATATATTACAGTCAGGACCACTATGACAAAGAAACTTGATCTACATGCAGTAGATATATTTGCAGTAAGATGTATTTGGCGGTATGCTCTGTTCTGAGACCTCCTGGTAGAGCACATGGCAAGAACCCCCCGAAGGGTCCAGAACAGAGCAGCATCAATGACAACAGAAATTACATTGATAAGTCAGACACAGCATGAAGGGAGGAGCTGGGGTGGAGGTGGGTTGTGAAGTGGCTTGCGGAGGAAGCAGCCAGGATAGGCGGCTGAAGCAGCTTGAATATGGCGCCCTGAGTGAGATCACCAATAGATGCTGATGTGGCTCCTGGATTGCAATGGTCAGCTGATGTAGCTGGATATTGAGCTGAGCTTGACTCCATGGCCTGTCTGAACTAACGCCATGCTCAATATCTGGTTCTACAGCTGTTTCTAAGGTTCCTGTGCTTGAAGATATATCTGAACTGGTTGAGGGCACAAGATGATGAATTTTGTCTCTAATGAAGTTATTACTACTGAGAGCTCTGGGAATACATGGCTCAACAGAGCTCTGACTCTGTGTCAGCCTGGCTACAGTGCTGAAAAGAAACCTGGGGTTGTTCTTATGTTCCTCTATTAGTGAGGAGTAATAGGCTCCTCTGGCATTACAGAGGGCCTTCCTGTATGTTCTAAGACTTCTTCTTGCCAAACTAAATGAGATTCCTCCATTCTTCCTGTGTGGGTGTTGTTGTGTGTCTGTTGTGGTGTGTGTTGTGTGTCTGTTGTGGTGTGTGTTGTGTTGAGGATGTGTGAGTATTTAAAGGGTTAATGATCCTCACAGTGTTACAACTTTTAGGGGAGGACTTGTAGTTATTGATCAGGAGACTGGAGACGATCAATAGCTGCACATTATGATTAATTACTGCTGGTGTACACACACACTCACACTCCCACACGCACACTCTCTTTCTCTCTCTCTCACACACACACAGTGGAAATGTATGTTTTTCTCTAATTTCCTGTCAGACAAAGAAGCTGTCTGTCTGACAGAGAAACAGACAGACAGACAGACAGACAGACAGAATATCATTGTGAATAGTAGTCATAGTACTAACAGTAGTATCAGTAGTAGTGAACACACACACACACACACACATCTCTCTCTACAGTTCGGGCGATCAAGAGGCTGAGATTGCTTTTCTGTGTGTTTACCTCTGAGAGAGCGAGTGTGTGTGTGTGTGTCTGTGTGTGTGGGTCTCTGTTCAGTTTGTTATATAGATGCAAATTCATAGAAGCAGATTAAACAGATTGTGTCTCGTATCTGTTGATGAGCTAACACTGTCCTGAGGGATGTGTGTGTGTGTGTGTGTGTGTGTGTGTGTGTTTAATGTGCCTTCTGTTACAAAGAAGGAAAATGAGCCTTCCAGCTATTTAATGTCAAAGCTTCTAGATGACAGCTACACACAAACATTCACACACACACACACACACACACACACACACACACACACACACACACACAGAGTCATTACAGTGAAGAGGCTGACGAGGCGTCCAACCCCCCCGATGTCACGATATATATTCACACACAGAGTCAGACTGTGTGTGAATGGAGGGATTTAGATGTCTTTAAGTCTCAGAGGAAGATGAAGGTTTACATCTATTATCTCTGTGTGTGTGTATGTGTGTGTGTGTTTGTGTGGAACCAGCAGGGAGGATGCTGGGAAATGGTAATGAACTGGAACTGTCTCAGTCTGAAGAACATTATATGTTAACAAGTCCACAACAAGAAAATACAAAATAACAAGAGTCAGAGTTCATATAACAGTTATTATAATACACATACCTGGTTTATAAAGGTAACACCTGTGTAACCAGGTTGTTTATAAAGGTAACACCTTTCCCTAAACTCCTCAGGTAAAGAGCCTTTGCGCTCTTCTTGGACGTGGAATTTGTCGCACTCTGAGAGATAAAAACATTATGACCCGCTCGTCTTTCTGTCCCAGATGAAGCGTCGGCTGTCGTCCGCTGTGATTCACTACATGGGATAAAACCAGCAACTGTTGCATCCAACGGCCATTTTGCGGCATTTTCCCGCCTTTTATCAGGCTGATATGATGAACAGATGACAGAACTGCACTGCTTCTATGTTGCAGCCTTATTGATCTGTACTGATTGATCAAGGCCATGATTATTGGGTTAAAGTCATGATATCACTTCCTGTCCTGCCTCTGTAACTCAGAAGGGATAGTTTACTGTTGATAGCTTCCTGTCTCTCTATTATTGTCTGTCTCTACGAGTCTCTGTCTCTATAGACTGAAACATGAGCCAAATACTTGACCACCTGTCTGTCTGTCTGCCTGTCTCTCTTTCAGCCTGTCTGTCTGGTCAGTCTCCAGACTGTCCTCTGGTCCAGTCCAAAGAGGACGACTTCGACTGGGAGCAGGGAGACACCCGAGACCGACCGGCCAGCAACCCTTGGATCCCTGCAGGTACCTGTCCACCTGTCTTCATGTCTGTTTGAGACTTTTTAGCACCTGAGAGCAGACTCAGGTGTTCCTCAGGGAACTTGCGTGTGTTTCTGGGATGTGTTCAGTGTCAATCAGTCCATGTTAAACTCATTTCTGCTCCTACCTGATCAAAAGATCAAACAGCTGCTTATTTCCAAGTCCATCAGCAGTGGATCAACATGATCCTTGATGTGGACTCGTGTTTGAGTCCAGTATTCTCTCTGTTAGCTCTGTGTTTGGTCTCCACCTCCTCCTGAGGGAAATATCTGCCTCTGTAGCTGCACTGTGTTCACCAGCTGATCACTGACTGAGTCTGTCTGCTGTTTGCTGCTCAGCAGGTCGTGTTCAGAGGCTTTTACAGCTTTTACTCTTAAAACGATGCTGTGAGAGCCGTGAGAGTGAACCAGAACTGATCAGCGATGAGCTGAAGTAGGTTTAAAGTTCTGTGAAGCCGACAGTAGCTGCAAGTTCAGAGACACCAATACACTGCCAGCTCATAAAACACCTCGGGTGTTATAACACTAAACATTATAGCTGCTTTCAGTAAAGAATTTTTTACAGAGCCGGTGTGGTTGTTGGAAAGAAAGAGAACACCTCCCATAATGAAGTATTGAGTTCTTCCTTTAATGCTGCGTCTCAGTTTGACTCTTTGTACCTGAAGGCAGCACGAGAGAGAAAAGCTGCTGCAGCTTTTGTGTTATCAGCTGCTGAGTTATAGACAGAAACACTGAACACACACACAGATAACACTGTGTGTGTGTCTGTGTGTGAGCCGTTTGTCACATGCTTGCAGAGGTTAGGCCGCTGACGAATGAGAATGCAGCGCTCTTAAATCACAGAGCCAATCACGTGAGAGACAGGCTGAGCGAGGACACACAGAGAGGAGGTGGTTACTGTCCTGTTTAATGTGATTTATATAGGAGGAGGAGGTGGGATGGGGGGTGGGGGTGGCGGTGGGGGGGTGTCACCTCCTTTCTTTTCAATAAAACAGGAGGTCTGTGTGACTAATTGCAGCCAATCCAGAAAATCAGAGAGCAAACAGCCTATCTCCCAACGGGGACACACACACACAGCAACACACACACACAGTAACTGACGCACACAGTAACACACACACACAGTAACACATACAGTAACTGACGCACAGTAACACACACACAGTAACACATACACACAGTAACACACACACAGTAACTGACGCACACTAACACACACACAGTAACACACACACAGTAACTGACGCACACTAACACACACACAGTAACACACACCTCCTCTGTGTGGTTCGATCTCCTCCTGGCTGATATGTGGAGCAGGATCAGGGCTTTAAATCTAACAACACTCCACCACAAAGAGGGCGGGCGAGGCAGAGGAGGGCAGGAGAGAGAGAGAGAGAGAGATGGAGCAGGCAGTTGCTCACACTCTGTGTGTGCGTGTGTGTGTGTGTATCTTTGTGAGAACCAGTTTGAGTTTTGGACCATGGGAGTGAGGACATGTTGGTAAAGTGAGGACGTGTTTGTAAAGTGAGGACGTGTTTGTAAAGTGAGGACGTGTTTGTAAAGTGAGGACATGTTTGTAAAGTGAGGACGTGTCTGCTGGTCCTCACTTTCTGAGACTCCTTCAACGGCTGTTTGAGGGTTCAGACTTGGTTTTAAGGTTCAGGTTAGAATTAAGTTTAGGTTCAGGTCAGGGTAAGGGTTGGGGGGAGGGGGGGTATTATGTTAATGAATGTCCTCACAGGTATAGAAGTACAGATTTGTGTGTGAGTGTGTATGTGTGTGTGTGTAGTAGAACAGTGTCTTCAGCATTATTTGCAGTATCTCAGTCATTTGTGGTCATGGTCACCCAAAAGACTAAAGTCAAGTCAGTTTTATTTGTATCACCCAAAATCATAACAAAAGTTCCCTCAGGACCCTTCTCACAGCGAGCAGATCCAGACTCTACAGCTCCAGAGGCACAAACACCTGCAGGAAGAGAGAAAGCTCCAAACTACAGGAAGAGGTGGAGTTAGTAACATGCAGTAATGGGATAAGAGAGGAGAGGAGTGACTAAAGTCACTGAACCACAGACAGAGTGTGTTTCTTTGTCTAAATATTTAACTTTTTTTTTAGCTAAAGCTGCAGTTGTGCAGCCGTATAGGAAACAAATGCACCTCTCTCAGTAGACCACATGGTAATTTTGAGTGAACGTGAACATGGCGGTCACTAGGGGGCGCTGGTGGGGCTCCATCACGTGTATCTGCCCAGACATGAAGCTCAATGACATTTATTTTAAAATAGACACTTTTAAAATGGTAGTTCTGCATGTGTTCCCACTCAGAGAGAGCAGGAGGTCTGAGCTGGAAAAGAACTCGATACAGCCGCTGTAACTCGTCAGGTTTAATACTGCAGCCACACACACACACACAAACACACACACACACACACACTGAGCAGCAGCATCGATTGACCAGTGATTGCAGGCTCCATTTAATGTTCTTATAAATGGTACAAGTTCAATCTAATCTGAACCATGTAGCTCTCTCTCTGTCTCTGCTGTCAGTGTGAACAACAGTAATCTTCTCTAATACCCTTTACTGCCACACACACACATGCACACACGCACACACACACACACATGCACACACACGCGCACACACACACACAGCATTTTCCTCTCACTGATTCGTTTGTCTGACTTACTGACTTGTTAGCAGTTCGTTACTGCAGAGCAGCTGAGAACTGAGTGAGTTAACAAACGAGCTCCGTTTTCTCTGTTTTAAACATAAAATCCCCTCATATCATCAGTCTGTTTAATGTTTGAACAGAATCGTCTCTGGCAGCTTCGTTGTTCGTACTGCTGGTTTGGTGAAAGGTTACAGGCGTCTGCTCACTGAAAGCTAAAAATAAACAGCGGTCGTATCAGGTGTCAGAGGCCAAAACCAAACCGTGACATCGTGGATATTTTTAGTTGGAGTCTCACTTGGGGGTTAGTTTGTCCAACAGCTGACACACCAGCAGAAGGGATTAGTTTACAGGTGTAGCTGATCAAACAAGTCTTTTCCACATGTATTCGAGCTCTTCTGTCGTGTATCCTGGGTCCACAGGTCCACAGGTCCCGGGTCCACAGGTCTATAATAAATAATACATTTTATTTATAATAGCACCATTCCAAAACAAGGTTTACAAAGTGCTTCACAGGGTAAAAAAGGTCCCGGGGAATAGCAGGTAAACAGGGGTAAGATCTTTATTTGTAGACAAGTGGTTCTACTGCGGTTCTTTACCTATAGACAGCTGGTTTGACTGCAGTTATTAACCCCTAGACAGCTGGTTCTACTGAGGTTCTTTATCTGTAGACAGCTGGTTCTACTGCGGTTCTCTACCTAAAGACAGCTGGTTCTACTGAAGTTCTTTACCTATAGACAGCTGGTTGTACTGCTGTTCTTTACCTGTAGACAGATGGTTTTACTGAGGTTCTTTACCCCTAGACAGCCAGTTCTACTTCTGTTCTTTATTTGTAGACAGTCGGTGCTACTGCTGTTCTTTATTTAGAAACAGCCGGTTCTACTGCTGTTCTTTATGTAGAAACAGCTGGTTCTGTTATGGTTCTTTATCTGTAGACAGCTTGTTCTACTGTGGTTCTTTACCTATAGACAGCTGGTTCTACTGCGGTTCTTTACCTATAGACAGCTGGTTCTACTGCGGTTCTTTACCTATAGACAGCTGGTTCTACTGCGGTTCTTTACCTATAGACAGCTGGTTCTACTGTGGTTTTTTACCTATAGACAGCTGGTTCTACTGTGGTTCTTTACCTATAGACAGCTGGTTCTACTGCGGTTCTTTACCTATAGACAGCTGGTTCTAGTGTGGTTCTTTACCCCTAGACAGCTGGTTCTAGTGCGGTTCTTTAGCTGTAGACAGATGGTTCTACTGAGGTTCTTTACCACTAGACAGCCAGTTCTACTGCTGTTCTTTATTTAGAAACAGCCAGTTCTACTTCTGTTCTTTATTTGTAGACAGTCGGTTCTACTGCTTTTCTTTAGTTAGAGACAGCCAGTCCTACTGCTGTTCTTTATTTAGAAACAGCCGGTTCTACTGCTGTTCTTTGTATAGAAACAGCTGGTTCTATTACGGTTCTTTATCTATAGACAGCTGGTTGTACTGCAGTTCTTTACATATAGGCAGCTGGTTTTACTGCAGTTCTTTACCCCTAGACAGCTGGTTCTACTGTGGTTCTTAACCCATAGACAGCTGGTTTTACTGTTCTTTACCCCTAGACAGCTGGTTCTACTGTGGTTCTTAACCCATAGACAGCTGGTTTTACTGTTCTTTACCTATAGACAGCTAGTTGTACTGCAGTTCTTTATGTAGAAACAGCTGGTTCTACTGAGGTTCTTTACCTATAGACAGCTAGTTGTACTGCAGTTCTTTACCTATACATGGCTGGTTCCACCCTTGTTTTTTTTAAATGTAATTTATTTATTTGCAAACATGTGGTTCCACTGTTCTTTAGCTGTACACAGTTGGTTCTACTCCTGTTCTTTACACATGTTGTGGTTCTTTCTCTGTTCTGTGCTCTAGTGTTTGAAGGTCCTCTTGCAGTTGTTTGGTTGTTTCATGTTTCTTCTTCTTTACTCTTCTTGTTCCTCAGGCATGCAGGATGCTTGGCTGTCAGTCACAGCTGTCGGCCAATGAAACGCCACGGTTTCAGGCTTTAATTGATTTGCTCCAATCAGGGATGACCAGAGGCAATACACACAAACACAGAGTGTGTGTGTGTGTGTGTGTGTGTTTGTGTGTGTCTCTGTGGGGTTCAGGGTATATTAATATTTCTAATAGGGCTGTTATCAGCTCTCTGCCAGCTGTACACAGTAAACACACACACACACACACACACACACACACCCTCTGTCTGTCTGTTGTGTGATAACTCCCACAATGCCTTTCTGTGTTAAAGAGACCTGGAGGTCAAAACCACTTTTCTGTGCGTGTTAGAAAATACAAACTGCTGTAAACAACACACACAAAAACACACATTCTGGCTCTTTAAACTGAAGTCCGACACACACACACACACACACAGACAGACACATAGCACGCACACGCACACACACACAGTTGCAGTCGAGCCAACAGGTAAACAGTGTTTTAAGGTGAACGAGAGAGCGAGAGACATATAAAGAGAGAGAGAGTCAGTGTGTGTTTGAAGTTTCTGACTTTGTTTAGCAGATAAATAATAGAAAACTGAGTGTGTGTTTATTGTGTGTCTGTGTGTGTCTGTGTGTATGTGTGCACTGTGTGTTTGTGTGTCTGGGTTAATTAGTGTGTTAAAGGGTTTATCAGCGTGTCGGCATGCAGGAGATTCATGCAGCCTTTGAACATGACACGGCTGTGTGTGTGTCTGTGTGTGTGTGTGTGTGTGTGTGTGTGTCCAGTATAAAGCCACTATCAGCGTCCTGCCAAAACCAATTAAAGCCTCATTCAGGGAGTTCAAACACACAGAGCGACTGTGACTCAAATCCAGCCAATCAGAGGAGAGGTCACACTGACACGCTGGTTCCCTATTGGCCGGGTTGGTCGATCCAAACACTCAGTGACATTTAGTTAAATCCTCTCGTGGCTCAGATGGACATCAGCTTCATGTCTGTGCGCAGAGATAGCTCCAGGACCTGGTCGGCTTAGCCTAGCTTAGCACAATGACTGGAAGCAGAGGGAAACTGTTAGCCTAGCTCCGTCAAAGGAAAGTCTGTGTGATTTACATGTTCAAATCATTTTCACCTTGAAATGTCATTCATTTATCCATTAACCCTTTAAAGTGGGTTAAAACTAATCAGACTCCCATTCACATCCATTACATTATTGATTATTGAATTGAAATGAATCTCCATGACGACGACTCCGCCCACCAGGTTGCTGCTCAGACACACTGATATCAGCACACGCCAACTCCAATGCTAACTGCTGCGAAACCACAGTGTCTGTAATTAATATTTCTGTATTTGTATTTAGGAACCAGATCAATAAGCAATCAGCTGTCACTGTTTGTGTCGACGTGTTTTCAGACATTTTAACGTCCAGTCGGATCCTGAAATCACTGCAGGAAGACAGGAAGCAGCCCCCCCACACACACACACACACACACACACCAGCAGGAAGTGTGTGTGTGTGTTTTGTGTAAATCTTGTCAATACGCTGCAGCTGCCTCTCCTCACGTTTCAATATAACTCTGGTAATAGAATTACCCCCCTCCATCTGTGTGTGTGTGTGTGTGTGAGTGTGTGTGTGTGTGTGAGTGTGAGCTGGGTCTGATGTGATTGGTTTAGAGATGGCAGGGGTCGTCTGCGATTGGCCGACAGGTGAGAGGGGGGCGGGAGGTTAACGAGAGAGAGAAAAGCCAAGACACGATCGAGATCAGCAGTTTGTTTTTCTATTTTCTGTCTTCGTCCTCACGTCTGCCACAGTGTCTCTCCTCTCATTGATTATTGATCAGTGAACTAATACTGAGACTCTTGCTGCGGTCAGTTTCCATTATTGACTCCAGCAAAATAAAGCAACATGAACCTGGACCTGCACCTAAAGGAACCAACAGCCATAACTCAGGTTCCCTGGTAACAGCTGACAGTCTGACTAATACCTGGAACAATCATCACCAGCCCACAAGGTTCTTATGCAATGGAAACGTTGTCCACTACTCAAGTAAATAAGACTGACCTTAGATACAACGGATAGGATACAACCTGGAACATCGGGATACAACCTGGAGCACTGGGATACAACCTGGAGCACTGGGATACAACCTGGAACATCAGGATACAACCTGGAGCACTGGGATACAACCTGGAACATCAGGACCATCAGCACCGGTTCCCCTCAAGGCTGCATCTTTCCCCTCTACTCTTCTCCCTGTACACCAACAGCTGCACCTAAAGTCACCAGTATGTCAAGCTCCTGAAGTTTGCAGATGACACCACCCTCATCGGGCTCATCTCTGGTGGGGAGATGAGCCCGATGAGATCAGTCTGCCTACAGGTGGGAGATCGACCATCTGGAGACCTGGTGCAGCCAGAACAACTTAGTGCTCAACACTCTCAGGACAGTGGAGATGGTTCTGGATTTCAGAAAGAACCCAGCCCCACTCACCCCCATCACCCTGAGAGACTCCCCAGTCAACACTGTGGAGTCCGTCCACTTCCTGGAGGCGTGCAGGGAAGATTGTGGCCGACCCCTCCCACCCTGGACACAAACTGTTTGAGACTCTCCCCTCTGGCAGGAGGCTGCGGTCCATCAGGACCAAAACCTCTTGCCACAAGAACAGTTTCTTCCCGTCTGCAGCCGGCCAGATCAACAAGGCCCGGGACCCCCACTGACACGGACCCTTATCCCCTCCCCCCATAGACACTACGCGTTACATTAACGCACACTTGTGGAAAACACATCATACTCTTAACTGTTGCACATTCCCCGGACAATGTTTTGCATATTTCTGCACAGTTTCTTAATTTTCATCTTAAAAATATATATTGCACATATTTGATAATATTTTTTCATAATCTGTTTTGTAAATATTTCTATTCCTCTATTCCTATTTTATATTTTATATTTATGGTTATGTTGACTTTTGCACTACTTGTCTCCTACTTCTACTTTCTTATTCCTCTAAGTTTTATTGTTACGCACCAAAACACCACAGCAAATTCCTTGTATGTGAAAACCTACATGGCAATAAACCTGATTCTGGATCTGATACAAAGGATGAAATGATTAAATCAGTGAATCAAAGTTTATTCATGACTTTCCAGGATCAGTCCTGTTTTTTTAAGGTTATTTCAGACTTTTCAGGACTGAATCTTTATGTGGTGTTTAAACTGTTTCCCTCCTGAATATCACTCACAGCTCGACCTCTCGGATGTTTGTTCTAGAACATTCCTCGGTTGCTAAGGAAACAGCCGGTACACACACACACACACACACATACACACACACACACACACACACACACACATTTTCTCTCTCTCACACACACACACACACACACACACACACACACACACACACACACACACATGTATTTTCGAAAACCGGTCAGGATGATCCATCGAGTCACAGACGAGGAGAAACGAAGAGATGAGATCAATAAAGAAATTAGAACAAATCAGTGAAAACAAACATGAGTTCAAACTGTGCAATTATCAGTTTGAAGTTACAAATTATTGATTATTGGTTCATTTGTTTGTTTTCATCTTTTCATCTTGAACAAATCGAAAACTGAAAATGTCACAGAAGAAGAAACCATTTCAATTCAATTCAATTCAATTTTCAATGTAATGAGCTTTATCGGCATGAAGACAGCGCTTATATTGGCAAAGCAAACAAATATTAACAACAACAATAATAGTAATAAGCATGTTACTTCACTAATAATCACAACAGTTACAACTAGTATATAACAATAATACTATATATACAGTCACACACTAATAGATAAGGCATGTGACTCAAATAATGTCTGACAATCAGTCAACAGAAACAAAAGAAGTGCAGTCAGAAGACAGAAAAGAGGTGGTGGCGTTTCGCTGGCATCCCTCAGGTTGTGGCAGCTGACATTTTGCTGCCAGTATGCAGCAGTTCTGTTTTTCACCTAACAGGTATTTGAGTTCGTCTCTTTCTGATTGTGTTTCAAATTCTAGATATTTGTGTAGAATTTTGGGGAAGAATGAAGCTCTAATTTCTGCATATTTATCACAGTGAATCAGAAAATGTCTCTCTGTCTCTACTGTTATCACAGTGAACAGTGGACATAGCTTGTCCATCCGGGACAACCAGGTCTGTCTGTGAGTCTCTAAGGTCAGACTCTGTCCACTGAGTCTGAACCTTGTCACTGTCTGTCTCACCGTCTCATCAGTCACGGAGGACAGATATTCTGCCACTGTGTACTGTCAGTTTACAGCCAAGTAACACTCCATTTTACTTTTTGTGGTGTTTTTCCAATAAGTGATGTATTTTTCTTTTTGTCATGTTGTAACTTGGTCGGGCCAGACTGTCTGTGGCCTGAGGCTCTGTAGGGGGGCTGGAGGTCTCAGGACTAGCTGGCTGAGGGACTCTTCTCCTGGTTCATCTCTTGGTATTTTAAGGCTTTGAGGTGGAATGTTTGAGGGTCGCTTGTTTTTAAGTGATTGTAAAGTTGATGGCTCTTTTTTCAGTTTTAATTTGTCTGTATTTACTTGCTCGTCCATCTTCTTCCTCTTCCCCCTCTTCATCCTCCTCCTCCTCTTTCTCCTCTTCCTTCTCCCCCTGCTCCTGCTCCTCTTCCTCCTTTCCTCTTCCCCCTCTTCATCCTCCTCCTCCTATTTCTCCTCTTCCTTCTCCCCCTGCTCCTGCTCCTCTTCCTCCTTTCCTCTTCCCCCTCTTCCTCTTCCTCCTCCTCCTCCTCCTACTCTTCTCTCTGCGATGATTAAAACTCTTGTTTTTCTAATCGATTCTCCTCAAGGACCATTGATCTGCTAACACACACACACACACACACACACATGCTTGTACTTCTATACTTGTGAGGACCCTCGTTCTGACAATACATTCCCCAGCTCCAAACATGAACCTGAACCTAAACCTGAACCTTTAAACCGAGTCTGGACGATGACCAGTGTCCTGACTTGTAAACTCTCAGATTAAACTGATCTGTGTTTGTGTTTTTCACATCTGGAGGTCGATACATTTTATAGAACCAACAGAAGACGTGTGGGACCTTCACTGGTTTGTAGCAGGACCTGGTCTGTGACAGGACCTGGTCCTCTTCCAGAGGAAGTCATTATCTCTGATGTCCCTCAACAAAGAATCTTTCAGTTTCTAAGTTTCCTTCAGTCTCACAGTGATCAGCGATAGTTGTTGGTCAGTCCATGGGGACACTGTAGACAGGAGCTGCTGTCTGCTGGTTCAGTCTGTAATGGACACACCTGACTACAGGGACACTGATACAGGTGAGACCATCAGCAGCTGGACGGGTCTCCCTCTCTGATGGAGCCATGTTTCTGTCCTCATGGTAGTTTCCAAACAGGCAGAGGTGTTGTTGATTATAATTTTTAGATTCTGTGTTTTATTTTCCACAAATCTTTAAATCATTATTTGGGGAAGAATTTATCAATAGACTGTTTGAACTGATGCACTTTTTGTTTTTAATCAATATAGCCAAAATTAAGCCAATTGCAGTTTTTGGGAACTGACTCACTGAAGAGACCAACAGTCTGAACACTGTGACTGAAGCTGTACTGTTACCATGGAGACGCCCTTCAACCCACACACACACAGAGACAAGTAATTTGAATTTCATAGAAACTTTACATAAACAAAGACATAAAAAAGTGAATCCAGAGAAGCTCAGCTGATTGACAGCTGTACTCGTGACACACACACCAACACACACACAGACGTTTTGATTTTTAAACCTAAAAGTGCACACGCTTTTATTCTGAAGTCGTCCAATTATAGACTTTCACTGTCAACAAAATGAGCAATTTGTTCACACACGTACACACATAAGCCTGCTCACACACACACACACAGACACTCACAAACACATGCTTGCTCACACACACAGGTTAGGATTATGGATTTGGCTTTAATATACTAATGAGAGTCTTTTATTTTCTTATCCTCTGCTGTCAGATATGGATTTCCTGTTGCTTATTAAAATGGCGTTGCTCTGCGCACATGATGCTTTTATCTTTTTATTGGCGTCTTGGTTCTTTATTTAGACACTTTAGTTTGTAGTCTGTAACTCCCATCTGGTGACCTTACATGTGCCTTTATTTTGACGTCACAGTCCCTTTCTACGGTCAGTTGCTGCCGCACAGGCTTTTTAAAAAGCATACACGTTTCCGTGGTTCTGCTGTCATCACTTTCTTGTGATTTCTATTTGATTTGATTGATTTATGTTTATTACTTTTTAAACAAACATATTTGTACATATTTATATTAGAAAAATCGTCTTGAGATAACTTTTGTTGTGATTTGGCCCTATACAAATAAAATTGACTTCACTTGACTTGACTTCCATCTGGTAAGCTTTATCAGCCCTTGCATGTGCTTTTATTTTGACATCTCAGTCCGTCTCTGATTGACATCACACTCGATGTTGGTTACAAAAACCACATGCTTTTATTCTGAAGTCTAGAAACTGGATTCTGAAGACTTCTATTTTGTTAATTGTGTTTGTTAATAAGGTGTCACTTCCTGTCTGCAGGTTCCTCCTTCCTGTTTGTGAACACGACGGGTCGGTACAGCGGTCAGCGCGCTCAGCTACTGCTGCCGCCACTCAAAGAGAACGACACTCACTGCGTCAGCTTCCTGTTTTACCAGGCGGGAGGACGCGAGGGCACCACGCCCACCACTCTCAACATCTACGTCAAAGGTACAAATACTGCAACATGTGTGGGGGCGGAGCTCCCAGGTGTGTCTGTGTGGGGGCGGAGCTCTGAGATGTGTCTGTGTGGGGGCGGAGCTCTGAGATGTGTTCATAGTGTTTGTGTTTTCTGCAGAGAACAACAGTCCCCTGGGAGTTCCTGTCTTCAACTCGTCAGGCCCCGCCTACCACATCTGGAAAGGGGTGGAGCTAGCTGTGTCCACCTTCTGGCCCAATTTCTACCAGGTAACACACACACACGCGCAGCCGTGTTTCCATCACATTACCTACATTCCCTGGAGGCGAACCATAACTAACCTCAAACCACAGCTGTGTCGTACACTGTGTACCTAGTTGTGTAGTGTGTGAAGTAGTACAGATTAGCGTTGTCTCAGATCGAACGCAGCCACCTGTTTGACGCGAGGTGACGTGTCGTCCTCCTACTGCCTAGAAATGTTCCTGTATGTTGATTTACAACGTGTTTCTGTTGTCATCTACGTAGCCCAAGATGACGACCAACAGGGTGAGATGTGTCCAGCACTGCACACTCAACTTCATTAGTAAACCATCCGGGGAACTCATTCTGCACTGCATTTTGCCATTGTTTTCAGTGTTAATGCCCTCAAAATAGCAAGTCTTCACCCTAAAATGTAATGATTTACGTTATGGGGACCCCATAAGGTAGGTGAGTCCCCACAATGTGACTGTGTGATGGTTGATCCATACTGAAAGCTCTTTTATGTGGTTTTAAAAGCTCCGTCATCTCTTAACCATATGAGGGCTGCAGCTAATTGGTTCAACACACACACACACACACACACACAGCGTGCAGCAGCAGCAGGAAGTGCATTTCTCTCATCATGCAAACCGTCTGATGCCAAAACAAATCTTTTCCTCTTTTGGCACCTGCAAGACAACGGCCAGAACATAGCAGAAAAGAACAGAGTAGAACAGTAGAACATAGCAGCATAGTAAAAAGTTACAGATAGAACCTTTAATAGAGGAATATTTATGCATTTTATAGAATAACGTGATATTTGTCTTTATTGTAAAGCAGAATCTTTCATTCTGTCTTCTTTCAACATTCTCAGTAATTTCCATCAGAATCAGGTTTATGGGTTTCCATGTACAAGGAATTAGCTTTGTTATGTTGGTGCAATAACACCAATAACATCAATAATACCATAAAGACAGTAAGAAAAAAGAAAAAACAAGTGCTGCAAAATTCAAGAATCATAGGCCTAAACACAATAATTACATACATACACATACACACACGTCTTGTCCTCATGTATCTGGATACTTTATTAAAGGTTTTTAACGGTGGGAAAATATCTGTTTTCAAAAGCATCATGAGCTGATTTACTGTGATACGACTCAGTCTGAGGACAAACATATGTCTCTGCAGGTCAACACTGCCCCTGCCTTTCAGAGCTGACGGCATATCCACACACACACACACCTTTCTGTGGGGGGTAAAGCGATACCTCCAGCTGAACTGTCTCACTGCTTTCACCACAGAAGAAGAGAAATTGATTGAGAACAATAGAGCCAATCACACACACACACACACACACACACACACACACACACACACACACACCCACAGGTGTTGGGGGTTGTGAACAGGCTGCAATTACACCCGTCCCATCATCACAGCAGGCGTCACTAATTAGCTGCATCACCACGGCAACAACAGATCCACCTCGTTACAGTGACAAAGTTAATGAGAGAGAGAGAAAGAGAAGAAGGCAGGAGGAAACAAAGAAGAAAGAAAAAAAACTAAGAGGAAAAAAGAGACAAAAACAAGCAAGCCGAAACAGGAAGTGGGTGATGGCTGAAAGTGCAGGAATGACAGAAGAAGAATGAAGGGAAGAGGAGTCAGAGCAGAGAGGAGGGAGAAGAGGAAGGAGAGGAGGAGGTCAGACTGATGACGGAGGGAGGAGGACTTCCTGTTTCTGGGCGCCAACAGGAAGTGTGTGCCGCCGGTTTCCGTGGCGATAAGATTGTGGAATGCACACACATACACACACTGTAACACACACAGGAAGTCATGACATTAGAATCAGAAACACGTCAGTCTTTGTTTCAGGGAAGGACACAGATTAATAAGAAAACATTTCTTTCAGTAGATCAGTCCAGGTGGAATCCTTATTAGACTCAGTCTGGACTCGGGCTGAAGCCCTTTGTAGACTCAGTCTTGTCTGGTCTAAAACCCCTTTCAGATCTGAAGCCCCCTTTGACACTGGTAAAGACTGTTCAGACGGCTGTGATATGGAGATCGATGCTGACTGTGTGTAACACTTGGCCTAAAGCTCTTTTAACCTTTCAAGGTTTAGCTCTTTGAGTGTTGACTTGCTCTTCAACTTGAGTTTAAAGCCTTAAATCTTTAGATCTAGGGTCTGGACTGGGACTAGAGGTGGAGGTCTAAACTCCAGCAGCACTTCAGGGTCTTCTCCAGGTTGTTCCATTATTCTACAGGTGTAGCTGGAGTTTGACCTCATCACATATCTCTGCTTCCTGACTGAACATTTACACTTTGTCTTACTTCAGTGAAACCCAATTTGTCTGTTGAGTCAGTTTAACCTAATCCTGCTGTTACAACTACTGTTACTACTACTGTAACTACTGTACTACTGTTACTACTACTGTTACTACTGTAACTACTACTGTAGTGGGGGGGAATGTAATCATCACTCCCCAATATTTTGGAGCCTTGACGCCAAACTCTAACTATGTATGCTGTTCAAACAGTTCAAACGTGAGTTGTCTGACTGAACTGTTACTACTATTAGAACTCCTGTACTACTGTTACTACTACTGTTACTACTGTTAGTACTACTGTAACTACTGTAACTACTGTTACTACTACTGTAACTACTGTTAGTACTACTGTAACTACTGTAACTACTGTTACTACTACTGTAACTACTGTACTACTGTAACTACTGTCCTACTGTTACTACTATTGTTACGACTGTTTCTACTGTTACTTCTGTTACTGCTATTATTACTACTACGTTACTACCGTTACTAGTACTGTTACTGCTGTTACTATTACTGTTACAAGTACTGTTACTAATACTGTTACTACAGTTACTACTACTGTTGTTACTACTGTTACTACTTCTCTTTCTACTGTTACTACTACTGTTACTACTGTTCTAACGAATCCTAGTGTCAACCATCATAATGATGATCCTGATATTGATCTGTGTGTGTCAGGTGGTGTTCGAGGCGGTCAGCACCGGTCAGAGAGGAGTTCTGGCCGTCAAGGACATCACACTGCAGGGACACCAGTGCAGTAAGCACACACACACACACGCACACGCACAGGCCCCGCCCCCTTGTAGAACAGACTCTTAATTGGTTAACGAGGTTTGGCTGCTTAATTGGATAACGATGTTAAAAGTTGAGCTGGAATCACAGAATCAAGGTCAGTGTGTTGTTGTCTGTGTGTGTCTGTGTGTGTGTGTGTGTGTGTGTGTAGAGACAGGGGAGCTCATTAAAATATAAATTGATTAGCATGGACTTTGATCCATCCGTCTGTTTATCTAGCTGCCCGTCTGAAGACTCGCATTTTTGATGTTGCTTTGTTATGTGAACAAAACACACACTCACACATACACACTGGACGGTTTGTGTGTGTGTGTGTATTACATCTCTGTAAACATCCTTGACCTGAACTGTTTCTTGCTGCCTGTTTTTACCTCAACACCGTCCAATAACCTGATTGAAAATGCACACATGCGCGCACACACAAACACATGCATCCATTTTCTGATTGGATCGTGAGATTTCCACTTCCTGGCTCAAGAGATCAGGGGAGAAAGTTGTCCATTACCGCGGTGACATCAGTCAGGTGATGATGTCATCAGTGTGTGACATTTGACCTCTGTGTTGTGTGTGTGTATGTGTGTGTGTGTCCTCAGTGAGCACGCCTCACTTCCTGCACATTAAAGGCGTGGAAGTGAACGCAGGACAGACGGCAACGTTCCACTGCACCGTCAACGGACGACCGCAGAGCAACCTGCTGCTCTACCTGCAGGTACCCATCAATACGATCAATACTGATTAATAAAGATCAACGCTGATCAGTGCCTGTCAGTACTGATCAGTACTAATACATGATTGATACTTATACATGTATGTGTGTAGTATTGTGTGTACTTTGTGTGTACTTTGCGTGTAGTATTACTGATGTGTTGTGTTATCTGGTCGGCAGGGGATGGGCGGTCGTCAGGCGGTCGTCAGGGAAACCAAACCAGTGAACTCTCGGCGTTACGTGGCAAGCTTCGATGTGGAAAACACGACGAAGGGCGACTCTGGACGCTATCGCTGCATCGCCCAATCAGAGCGAGGTGTGGGCGTGTCCTCCTATGCTGACCTCACAGTCAAACGTGAGTCCTGTCCTCTGATTGGCTGCTGGAATGTTGTTTTTCTACTATTCATTTTTATTTGTTTTCTAAGTCTCATATTAAGTTTCAGACCTTTTTTCATCTGGTTTATGTGTTTTTGTATTTTTACTCTCCACTTGTCTGTCTCTCTCTCCACCTGTCTCTCCCTACCCCTGTCTCTCTCTCCACCGGTCTGTCTCTCTCTCCACCTGTCTCTCCCTACCCCTGTCTCTCTCTCCACTTGTCTGTCTCTCTCTCCACCGGTCTGTCTCTCTCTCCACCTGTCTCTCCCTACCCCTGTCTCTCTCTCCACTTGTCTGTCTCTCTCTCCACCGGTCTGTCTCTCTCTCCACCTGTCTCTCCCTACCCCTGTCTCTCTCTCCACTTGTCTGTCTCTCTCTCCACCGGTCTGTCTCTCTCTCCACCTGTCTCTCCCTACCCCTGTCTCTCTCTCCACCGGTCTGTCTCTCTCTCCACCTGTCTCTCCCTACCCCTGTCTCTCTCTCCACTTGTCTGTCTCTCTCTCCACCGGTCTGTCTCTCTCTCCACCTGTCTCTCCCTACCCCTGTCTCTCTCTCCACTTGTCTGTCTCTCTCTCCACCGGTCTGTCTCTCTCTCCACCTGTCTCTCTCTCCACCTGTCTGTCTCTCTCTCCACCTGTCTCTCTCTCCACCTGTCTGTCTCTCTCTGTTTAGATCAAAGATGCAGTTTGTCATATTTTTTTTAATGACTGTCGTCAAACGAGGAGCTGCTCACCTCATTACTGACTGTGTGTGTGTGTGACTGTGTGTGTACATGTAATTGTGTGAGTGTGTGACACAATCAGCAGCGTTTTGTCAAAGAGTTTCTGCATTTGTGAAGATGAATCACTCCAAAGTAAAAGCCTTCTTTTTCTTCCTGTTTCCAGCTGTCAGAGTGTTAGCACGATAACCCCAGCTGCTAACACGCACACAAACACACGCACCCACACACCCACACACACACACACACACACACACACAGGTGTACAGTGTGTTAATGATGACTCATTAAACGACCTGTCAGACGACTCAGAAACATCACTTTCATCTCCGCCTGTTGAAGGAGGATTCTGGGTATTTTCCTCAGTACATTGAGACTCATATTTTAAATTCCTCTCCTCCTCGCCTCCCACTTCACTGCTGATGATGTTTACCAATCACCTGTATTGATTACTGTGTCTTTGTATCTGGTCCCACTAACTATGGAATACCACGTTAGTCAATATTCAATCATACTAATAGTTCAATAGATAAATGAGCAGCTTTTTATTCAAAAATCTGTGTTTTTCAGTGACTCCCTTTATTTATTTTAAAAATGTCACATTGATCAGACTGACGGCTGATACATTCATAACAGAGCCGATCAATACTGGGAGAACACACACACACACACACACACACAGAGTCGGGTCGATAGCTTGTCTGATCTGTCTGCACACACACACACGGACAGGTGAGGAGGTGTTTGTTGGTCACATGACCTGACACATATCCCACAATCCCTGGCGGCTAAACCCCTGATTGAACTGTCACTCACACTGTGTGTGTGTGTGTTTTATCTTTCTCTCTCTCTCTCACACACACAAACACACACACACACACAAACACACACACACACACACACACACACACACACACACACACACACACACACAGGTGAGCATTAATCTGAACATGTTACATGATAAACACACATCATTACACACGTATCCTACTTACTGTGTGTGTGTGTGTGTGTGTGTGTGTGTGGGGGGGGTGTTTGTGTGTGTGTGATGAAGTGGGTCAGGAGGAAGTAGAGCAGCACCACCGGGGATTCTGGGTAATGGAATCCAGGTCTGCTCTGATTCGCCAAAGGTCACGAATATTAATTAACTCGTTAACTCCTTCCTCCCTCGTTAAGAGAGATCAGTGAAACCCTGACGTGTGTGTGTGTAATTATGTGTGTGTGTGTGTGCGTGTGTGTGTATTGAACTGATCCTGGGTCTGTTTGTCCCTCAGAGCCTCCTGTACCGATCGCCCCCCCCCAGCTGACAGCGGTAGGCGCCACCTACCTGTGGATCCAACTCAACGCCAACTCCATCAACGGAGACGGACCGATCATTGAGAGAGAGGTGACTACTGATAAGATTGATCCGATATTGATTTGTGAGTAGGTTCTAGTGGTTCTGAATAAGGTTCTATTTAGCTCTGATGAGGTTCAAGGACTATTTCAGGAGGTTTTAGGAGCCCTTGATGAGCTTCTGGGGGCCCCTGAGGGGTGTTTACTGGCCTCTGATGAGGGTCAGAGCTCAGATTCTGGGATTCTATGTGAGTGTTTAGGGATCCACAAGGTGCCTCTAGGGCTCGGAAACGGGGTCAAAAATTTGACACAGAACGGACATAAATACAAGGACAACATGGCTGAACAGAGGTAAACACAAACACTTCACTACTGTGTACAGATACAAATATATATATACATAGTATATATGGAATAAATATACATGGGGGGAGATTATATGACAGTATATGCATGTATACAACATACAGTTGACCTACATACAGCGTGCTACGGTTTGTGTTGACAATGATGATATGTACACGTAACTCTGTATTTAAACAATAAAATACATATGATTTATCATTTGTAGGTACAGTAGATATATAAGTGTTCCAGATTTATTGCACAGGGATTGTTCCTGACACTGTATGACTGATGTTAACTGTTCATCAGAGTGTCGGCCTATGGGGAGAAGCTGTTCTCAGGTTGTTTTGGTGTACAGCGCTCTGTAGCCTCCCAGAGTAGAGGAGTTGGAGCAGATTCTGTCCAGGCTGCGATGGTCTGCAGTGATGTTTCCTGTCCTGATGTATAGGTCCTGGGCCCTGTTCAGACCTGCATTAACATCCGTCCTAGGTGATCAGATCACAGTGTACCGCTCTCAGTTCAGGTGTGAACGTACCCGAGATGGATTGAGGACGCATTGAGATCAGATCACTCAGACCACATTCAGAGGAGGACTGGACCTCTTGTGTCCACATTATGTCAGCAGTGTGAACACGAATGTGTCCTGGGCCACAGTGAAGGACCGCCCACTCAGCTGACGTCCTCACACAGTGCTCATATAAACAGATTTTTACCGCCGTAACGTTATTGATTTCCATGTCTGCTGAAAAGACGAAGAAAACAAAGCTAGTGTTGGGGGGCTTTTCCTGAAGTCCAATGTCAGGGTCCAGCTGTTCAGCCTCCCGTCTGTACGCAGACTTGTCTCCGTCCCTGATGAGGCCAAAGACCATTGTGTCGTCTGCAGACTTCAGGAGTTTAACAGTCGGGTCTCCTGAGGTGCAGTCGTTGGTGTAGAGGGAGAAGAGCAGTGGGGAGAGCACACATCCCTGGGGGGCCAGCTGGTCAGCACAGACTTTCAGGCACGAGCGGGACCGTCTGGGCCTGGTGCCTTCCTGATCTTCTGTCTGTAGACTCACATCCTCTTCGCAGATCCTCAGTGCAGGTGGGGGTTCGACTGGGAGAGGTGAGGAAGTGGCCGGGGATGGAGGTGGTTGTCTGATGTCAGAGCAGTTGGGGGGTGTGAAAGTGGGCTGATCAAACCTGCAGTAGAACTCACTCAGTTGATGATAGGGGGATGGTCTCCTGTAGTTGGTGAGGTCCTACAGGCCTCTCCACACTGACGCAGGGTCGTTGGCTGAAAACCTGTTTTCCAACTTCTTAGTGTAGCTCCTCTTAACTCCCCTGATCTCCTTTGTCAGTGTGTTTCTGGCCTGGTTGTACAGGATCCTGTCTGCACTTCTGTAGGCCTCCTCCATGGCCTGACGAAGCTGCCTGAGTTTTGCAGTAAACCAGGGTTTATTGTTGTTGTATGTGCAGAAGGTTTTAGTTGGCACACACACGTCCTCACAAAAACTGATGTACGATGTCACAGTGTCAGTGAGCTCGTCCAGGTCTGTAGCAGCAGCCTCAAAGACTCTCCAATCAGTGCAGTCAAAGCAGGCTTGTCACTCCAGCTTTGCCTCGTTGGTCCATCTGCTCACAGTCTTGACCACAGGCTTTGCAGATTTTAGTTTCTGCCTGTAGGTCGGGAGAAGATGAACCAGACAATGATCAGAGAGTCCCAAAGCTGCAAGGGGTTGCAGGGGTATTGTCTGGTATTATCTGGTCAGCCAGGTGGGATAGAAACACCGGCCAGAATGAATGAGGAAAACTCCCGCGGTGAATAGAACGGTTTGCAGTTTATGAAGAGGGTTTCTCAGTGTGGGCTGCATGATTTCTTCAACACTGTGCTCACCAACCTTCGTTTATGTAGAAGCAGATTACGCCTCCCCTCTGTTTTACCATAGTCCGCTCAGAGGAGTTCGAAGCCCGGCAGATAGGATCATTTAGGGTTTTCTTGTGCTCTTTGATTAGGTTTAAGGATCTACATGGGATAGTTTTCCTTCAGGGGGTTCCAAGGGTCGGTGAGGAGATTATTTTGGTCAGGACTCATGCTCTCATCATGTAAACACTACAATCATTTGTTTTTGAGGTGGAGTACCGTACAATGTCGGGTATGCTGATCGATACCACGCCCGTCGATAAGCCCACCCACAAGATCGGACACCTGGACCCCGACACCGAGTACGAGATCAGCGTACTGCTCACCAGGCCCCTGGATGGAGGCACGGGAAACCCCGGACCACCGCTCCGAGCCCGGACCAAGTGTGCAGGTGAGTCAGAGTGAGGTCACATGGTCCAAACTTGCATCCAGTTGATGATGATGAAGATGAATGTTTAGTCCTTGCTCGTCTTCTCAGGTGTAAGAAGTGATGTAATGACTGCTAGCTGCTAGCGGCTAACAGCTAGGCTACGCTCACACTGAGCTATTTAAGTTTAATGGCATCATTAGCGTAGCGTAGCGTAGCATAGTGTAGCATTAGTGCTGAGCTCATCAGGCGGCTGATAGTTAACGGTGAGGTCATTAAGGCAGGAAGCTCCTAATGGCTATTGTGTTCACATCTGTGTGTGTGTGCCGGGGGGGGGGGGGGTTGTGTGTGAGTGTGAGTGTGTGTGTGTGAGTGTGTGTGAGTGTGGGTGTGAGTGTGAGTGTGTGTGTGCAAACAAATAATGAACAGCATGTGATTAGAAATAAACGGGGTAATTACACAGGTGCAACAGTCTTACTGCTGCTGCAGTTTCTTCTTCTCTGTTTGTCTTTTAGTTTTATTTTTTATTTTTTTTCATAGTTTTCTGATTATATTTTGGGACAATATGTGATAATTGTTTTTTATCAGGTTTATTATATAATATATTTATTATATTATTATTAATATATTAATAATGCTCATGGTGAGCACAAAACATTCAACTAACAGTTGATAATAATAGTAACACATAAAAACATGAGTGGATAAAGAATACCTCTTTTTTGTTACTTATAGTGTTATTGATTTTTCTGCTTTAACAAAATTGAGCATGGCGTTAGTTCAGACAGGCCATGGAGTCAAGCTCAGCTCAATATCCAGCTACATCAGCTGACCATTGCAATCCAGGAGCCACATCAGCTGATGGATCAGCTGATTCCCTTCTAGCATTTATTGGTGATCTCACTCAGGGCGCCATATTCAAGCTGCTTCAGCCGCCTATCCTGGCTGCTTCCTCCACAAGCCGCTTCACAACCCACCTCCACCCCAGCTCCTCCCTTCATGCTGTGTCTGACTTATCAATGTCATTTCTGTTGTCATTGATGCTGCTCTGTTCTGGACCCTTCGGGGGGGTTCTTGCCATGTGCTCTACCAGGAGGTCTCAGAACAGAGCATACCGCCAAATACATCTTACTGCAAATATATCTACTGCATGTAGATCAAGTATTTTTGTCATAATGGTCCTGACTGAACTGTGTTTTATCATTTATCATAAATTAATCTGAGTTGAACTGAATGGATGCAGTTTTACAGAGACAGAGTCTAATTTTAAAGCTAAACTTAATTTATTTACATCAAAAATAAAACAAACATGTCACAAAGCCATCAAGAAAAGACAACAACAGACAGAAATTTAGAAATAAAGCAGCACAACTCAATTTAACATTAACAACTGTCAAGTATTATCATCATATGTGTGTGTATATACACCTATATACATATATGTATATATGTACAACATTCTACAGTAGATACAATATACCGATTTTCCAGGTGTGCTGCAGACTTCAGATCTATTGTTATAAGAGAGGAAATAAGTGTGTGTGTCAAGTTTCAACATGTCCGCCGCTCAGACCTGCTATTACATGACTGATATCAACAGCTCTCAGGGTGGTGACCTGTCTGTGGTATGTGCTCATAACACATACTGCACTCTGACTCTGACACCCCCCATATCCCCCCTCACCCGGGCTGATGTAACCCCCCTTAAGAGGCCTCAGACTCACATACTGACTCTAACAGGGATCCTTCATTCAGAGCTCTAGAGGGTTCTAATGGTTCCTAACCTTTATTAATTCTCAATATTTTTATTTTTTAACAATAATACAATACAAGCTCCAATAAGCTAACCATTTATTCCGTTTTTACTGGTGGTTTGAGAAAGAAGAGGTTCTGGTGGTGCTTGATGAGGTTCTGGAGGTTCTGGAGGTGCTTGATGAGGTTCTGGTGGTCCTTGATGAGGTTCTGGTGGTGCCTGATGAGGTTCTGGTGGTGCTTGATGAGTTTTTTGGTGATCCTTGATGAGGTTCTGGTGGTGCCTGATGAGGTTCTGGTGGTGCTTGATGAGTTTTTGGTGATCCTTGATGAGGTTCTGGTGGTGCTTGATGAGGTTCTGGTGATCCTTGATGAGGTTCTGGTGGTGTCTGATGAGGTTCTGGTGGTGCCTGATGAGGTTCTGGAGGTGCTTGATGAGTTTTTTGGTGATCCTTGATGAGGCTTTGGTGGTGCTTGATGAGGTTCTGGTGATCCTTGATGAGGTTCTGGTGGTGCTTGATGAGGTTCTGGTGATCCTTGATGAGTTTTTTGGTGGTCCTTGATGAGGTTCTGGAGGTGCTTGATGAGGTTCTGGTGATCCTTGATGAGGTTCTGGTGGTGCTTGATGAGGTTCTGGTGATCCTTGATGAGTTTTTTGGTGATCCTTGATGAGGTTCTGGTGGTGCTTGATGAGGTTCTGGTGATCCTTGATGAGGTTCTGGTGATCCTTGATGAGGTTCTGGTGATCTTTGATGAGTTTTTTGGTGATCCTTGATGAGGTTCTGGTGGTGCTTGATGAGGTTCTGGTGATCCTTGATGAGGTTCTTGTGATCCTTGATGAGGTTCTGGTGATCCTTGATGAGGTTCTGGTGATCCTTGATGAGTTTTTTGGTGATCCTTGATGAGGTTCTGGTGATCTTTGATGAGTTTTTTGGTGATCCTTGATGAGGTTCTGGTGGTGCTTGATGAGGTTCTTGTGATCCTTGATGAGGTTCTGGTGGTGCCTAAGGGAGGGTGTTATGGATCTGTGAGGTGATTCTTGAGATGTTTGGTGTCCTTCAGATTTTTGAAGAGGTTCCTGGTTTCTAGATCAGAAAACGCAATCAGTCTGTTTGTTCCTTTGTTGTAACCTCCGCCCCTCTGGGACTGTCAGCAGATGAAACAAACGCTCCTCTGGGATCAACAGCAGGAAACATGAAGAAAGAAAGAAATGTGTGTGTGTGTGTGTGTGTGTGAGACACACTGAGCTCTGTAGGCTGTCAATCACACACACACACAGACACACACACACACTCTCAGTGTGATGATGTTCGCTCTGATAAGGCTCATCTCTGTCTTCAACTCACTTTTATTTATTCATTTTACTTCCAATAAATTATGAACCAGCCTCAGTTTGTCTGTGTGTGTGTGTGTGTGTGTGTGTGTGTGTGTGTGTGTGTGTGTGTGTGTTTAATAATAAATCAGCGTGTCCATCAGACAAGCTTTAGGACTTAGAGCTCAGTGAGGCGACTCAGCTGGTGGCAGATAAACAGGAAGTCGCTGTGAGCTGCTTCATGTTTCCTCATTTGATATTCCGCTCTTCTTCTGTGATGTCATAGCTGCCTGACGCCTTCGTAGGAGAGACTCTCGACCTGATGCCGAGGGTCACGTGACTGACGGACGGCTGAAGGCATCAGGACAGTGTTTAATCAGTAGTGAAAGTTAATCAGATGCTTTATTCTTTTATTTCTGTTTAGTTTTGGACAAACAAAACGGTATGTTTTAGGTGTGTTGGACTGATGTCAAACAGTTTCGGTTTTTAAATGTATTTTATCACCTTTTAACAGAAAACATCGATGACGATTATCCAGTTAAAGGGGACAAAAGGAGTCAGCAGGGAGTATAGGATAGTCCTGTCGGTCACGTGACCCTCTACCCACAGCTCCTGCAACAAAGTTGTTTAGTTAAACAGATGAAACTTTATTTATTGAGTCTGAAGGTTCATTGTTGACATTAGAAAAATTACATTTGTAATATTCAAAGGTCTGATCGGTTGATCAGGTGATCACTGGGCCGGGGGGGGGGGGGGTCTGGCACCAGGGGTTTCCTGGAGCTCAGCATTGGTCATAAAAATGAAAGCATTTCTGTGTGTGTGTGTGTTAACATCCATTAAAGTGTGTGTGGCGTTTGTTGAGGCTTTTAGTAAATATCATATGAATATTTCACTGTCATTCTCTCTGCGTCTCTTTTCACCTCAGATTTTCATGCTCTGTTCGTCCAAACCTCTCTCACGTTCACTCTCAGGGCTTTTACTTCTGTTTCTGTTTTTTTATCCTTTTATTTGTTTTACTGACTGTCTGGTTTCTGTCTGTCCTTCTGTCCTTCTGTCCAACCCCCGCACGGCACTGGGACATTTTAAAATATCCACAAAATGTACAAATCTTCATCAGACGGACCAGAGAGCTGAAGGGAGACAAACTGTGAGAGTTGGATCAGAGGTCTGATAGGTTCTAACACTGATACGCAGCACCAGTATCACTGTACTTCATCCATCCAGATCCAGATCGGAGACGCAGTCCTGTGCCTGTCCTGGTCAGACCACATGAATCATCCATCACTGATTCTCATCTCTCCTCCTCCTCCTCTTCATCCCACTACCCCCGTCCTCTCGTCCCCCGCTCCCTCATATTAAATCTGGTGATCTCCTGGAAATGAAAAATTAAACCTCTCCTCCTCCTCCTCCTCTTCATCCTAAAGTCACCTTCAAACGTTCAGCCCTCTTCTGTCTCCGTCTGTGATGTATTCTTCTTCCTCGGCAGTGTTTGTTTGTTTCCACTGTGTTTGTCTGTTATCAGCTCCCAGCAGCCTCCAACAGGCCCCGCCCCCACTAATAAACCCCGCCAGCCTGGAGAAAATACCAAAAATATCTACCCCCCCCCATCTTTGATTCTGCTCAACAAAGTGAAACAGATGTCGCAGCAGTTCGTAATCAATGAGCCTTTTTTGTGATGAGTTAGTTTTACATTTTAAAACAGAATCATGAAACATCTCAGACACGAAAACCACGTTCATGTACAACTCACTACTCCTGTTATAAAGGACCGAGAACAGAACCCTGAGGAACCCCACACATATTCTGTCTGCTGGGTGTTTAAATCCACAAATATTTACTATATATTCACGATTTATACTTTAATAATATGTCAGATTAGGTGTTAACAGCTTGACAGTTGTAGTTTTTTACCCTTATAACAGAGAGGTCGGATTAGAAAAACAAATTATTTATTTTTTATTATTCCTGCTCATATTACACTAAATGTACATTTTGTTGTTTAACTTGAGTTGATTTCTTACAAACAAATACGGTGATAATTTAGAAAATACATAAATAAATGAACATGCAAATAAGTACAAAAGAGAACTGTGACTAATCAAACACAGAACCTGTTGTAGACACTGAGTCCAGCCTGGACCTGAGCAGGAGCTGATGACCTGGCCGGGACACCGACCTTTAAAGTTCTTGTTTTGTCATCTGTCAGTCATTTATAATTTATGTATTTCAGTATTTTTCAAACATTTAAAACTGGAACACAAAATTATACTTAAAATATAAGAAGTGTTTTTTTTATAACCCAGAAAAGGTGCAATAAATGTAGTAAAAAAACAAAGCGAGAGAGTGTAAAAACCAGATGAGAACATGAGAGAACATTTCTCTAAATACGACACTAATGAGGTGGAGAGAGCTGGGCGAGAGACACCGACCCACTGAGGGAAGGAGAGAGAGAGAGGGCTTATTAAATCAATGGGAAAATTTAAAAAGGTTGAATCTTTCTGCTTTCACTGAGAACAAAAGACCAGCAGCTGTGTGTGTGTGTGTGTGTGTGTGTGTGTGTGTGTGTGTGTGTGTGTGTGTCAGCAGGGTGAATAGAGAAGCCATGTTGGAAATCTGTTTCAATCAGTCAGGGTCGTGTTCGCTGTAAAGGTCACAGAGAGCTGGAGATGATGTCAAACAGTTTCAGGTTTTTAAACGTATTTCATCACATTTAACAGGAAATAATATAATAATTTGTAACTGAACCGCCAGTTAAACAGGAACCAAACTCTTATTTTTTTGCTCTTTGCTGACCCCACTGACCCTGTTAGCAGAGCACTGGCTAACTGTTGCAGCATTAGCATTAGTGTGACGTCAGTGAACACAACACATGAACCCGCTGACAGATGTGCTACGTTCAGAGCCTAACGATATATTCAGAGAAAAACTTTGAAACATTTTCAACTTATTCTGCTTAGCAGAAGTCAAGAGCACATCACACAGTGAACCAACAGGCCAAAATTGCTGTATCAGTGTCCCTGTGTTCAGGTGTGTCCATTACAGAGTGAACCAGCAGGCAGCAGCTCCTGCAGACAACTATCACTGATCACTGAGACTTAAGGAAACTTAAAAACAGGAAGATTCATTGTTCTCTGGTTTCTGGGCTGATTTCTGGAGCTTTATTCTGGAGGGACATCAGGGATAATGACTTCCTGTGGAAGGATCCAACATGAGTTTCATGTTGACAGTTCAATTTGATCTCCAACTGCTCAGTGTTTGAATCCAACATGTCTGCCACTGAGATCTCAGATCTGAGTCTTATTCTGGATCTGATGTTTACATGAGAATATTCCTGTTTTCTATGATTGTATCCACAGGACCCCCCCCCCCCCCCCCCCCCGTCCTTTTGTCATTTCGTCATTTCGACTAGTAAAGTACTCATCTTCCAACTGCTCCTCCTCCTGCTCATCTTCATCTTCACACCAAACAAGAAGTCCACCTTGTGTAGTTCCTGGAGGTTCCAGTTTGTAGTTCTGTAACATTTGGTGGAAGAATACCTGATGACATCATCAGCAGGGCGCTCTGTCTCTGTGTCTGATTTAAATGTCAGCCCAAAAATTATGGGATGGAACCATGACGACCGCACACACACACACGAGCGCATTCAGCCGGGAATGGTAGGATTTTATGTGATAGCGTTCACTCTCCCCTCAGGGATTATGGGTAATAGGATCCACCTCAATCCCCTCCTCCCCCTCCCCTTGACCCCCGACCCCCATTGTTGCAGTGGCAATGTGTGCGTGTGTGTGTGTTTTCCTGTAGACGGACCATTTAGTTCGACGTCTTTCTTTCATCGCACAATCGAGGTGGAGGAATTCACAAGTGCCTCTGCAGAGAGAGAGAGAGAGAGAGAGAGAGAGAGAGAGAGAGAGAGAGAGAGAGAGTGAGAGAGAGAGAGAGAGAGAGAGAGTGTGTGTTTGAGGCTCAATAACAGGAAGAGAGAAGTTTTCTGTTCAGCCACAATCGACCACACACACACACACACACACACAGATGAAACATGACAAAGAACAGGAAAGCTATTGTTCATTGGCTGCAGAAAAACACCTGAAAACCCACACACACACGCACACACACACAAGCGCGCTCACACGCACACACACACTGAGGTTTTGTCAGGAGAAATTGCTTCTTCCTGCTCTCATCTATCATTCTCTCTCTGAGTGGATCGCTGTCTGTCATCTTGAAATACAGCACTTAGATTGGCCACTACAAAGACAGAGTGTGTGTGTGTGAGCGTGCTCAGTTTGAAGCTTCCTTTAATCTCTCCCCCCCCCCCCCCCCCCGTCTCTGTTCAGTTGAAGCTGGTCTTCAGTTTTTGGTTAAATTCCCAGCAGGAAACAAGAAACCTCCTGGTTTATCCCGACACTTATCCCAGAATGCATTTAGTGCCAGCCAGCAGCGACGGCAGAGAAGCTGTCACGATTATTAAGTTTGACGTGGTTAGTTGATTAAAACGAGCATCTGTTCAGGCCGAGCAGCATCCTGAAGGACCGATATTTCAGTCGGGGGCCACGGTGGACTCATCTGTTGGTTTCACGAGACGAACTAAACTTGAACATGTGAAACTTTATTGTCGCAGGAATCATCGTGGATGTACGTCTGCCGTTTATTTGTGACATGAACACTTTGAGTGAAAGGGCCTCAGGGGACCCGATGATAGTTGATGTTCAGGGTTCTTGGCTGCAGGAGTCTGAACCGATGGCTTACCTGTCCAGCTCAGGCCACCTGCAGATTGGCTGAGAGCCGACCCCAAAGTGAGTCGAATCGTCAACGCCACTGAGCCGCTGACGGGATCTTTATCAGGTCCGCTTGGAGGTTTAGACTGTTGGCAGTTTAAATACGTGATGTTTACTGAGAACAGGAACAAGCCGCTTCATCAATATCAGATATCTGTTGATGTTCACCTGAGCTGCTCCTCCACACATTTACGCTTAGTCACACACCAACCAACAGCTCTCAGGTATCACCGGTAGATTCAAAACTCCTAATCAGTGTGTGTGTGTGTGTGTGTGTGTGTGTGTGTGTGTGTGTGTAGATCCGATGCACGGCCCACGGCATCTCGAGGTTGTCGACATTCAGTCTAAACAGGTGACGATACGATGGGAACCGTTCGGATACAACGTGACCCGCTGCCACAGCTACAACCTGACTGTACAGTACCGCTACAGACCTGCAGGGGGCCCCAGCAGGTAATCACAGGGAGGGGCCACAGGTAAACAAAGGGAGGGCGGCCACAGGTTAACAGACATTTGTCTCTCCTGCAGGGAGCCGGTGAAGGAGGAGGTGGTGTACGACAGCCTAAGCGCCGTGCCGCAGCACACCGTACGTAACCTTCCACCGTTCACCAACGTCAGCCTGAGACTTGTGCTGAGTAACCCCGAGGGACGCAAGGAGAGCGAGGAGCTGCTGGTGCTAACAGACGAGGACGGTACGAGTCGTGTAACTGTTGGGCGGGAGATCGGAGGACACGTCGGCATCTGTGTGGTTGAATAAAGTTTTTTAATCTTTCTGTCTCAGTTCCTGGAGCCGTTCCGGTGGATTCGATCCTGGGCAGCAGCTACGAGCAGCAGATCAGTCTGAGCTGGAGAGAACCGATGCAGACCTACGGCCTCATCCGACAATACGAGGTGAGCACCTTATAGATAAGACTCCATTACCCACAACTCCCTGTGAGGCAGCCAGACATTAGGCTCGTTCGAGATGAGCCAGCCCTGCGCAGAATCGATCACCGGCGATCGCCGCGCAATGCATGCCGGTTAGTTTTGTGTCCGACTTGATCCCGACTTGCTCTGACGTCATGCACTAATGGACAACGATAACCTCGTGAGATCGAGGCGGCTGCAGTTTTTAGAGCCAGGCGCTGCAGCTGCTCTCCACCGACTGCAAGACCCAGGGCATGATGGGAAACGCCTGGCTGTCGCCTGATCAAACAGCTGATTGGCTCTAAGTTTTGTCCACAAACACCACGTGTTGTAGAAAATCCTCATTTTCTGTGTAGATAGATTTTTCCTGAATATAGTAAATGTTTCAGTCAGTGATTTATAAATTATGTTCTACTGAATGATGGTCTGATGATTTGACTGTGAAAGATGGACTTTCTTTATTGTTTAAATGTTTGCAGAGCTCTCTGATCCTGGTCTGTTTGAGTTCATGGTGGCTTGTAAGGGCTCGGCATGCATGACAAAAAATTTCACTAATTCATTCATTCATATATATAATTTAAAAAACTAAGTAATTAATAAATACAAATTATAATAAAGCCTAAGTACAACTTGATGACTGTGTTTGTCAACCAGAGAAGAGGAATATGTTTAGTCCAAGTTATAATTATTGTGAGGAAACAGAAAAGCTATTAAAAACCTGAGTCTTATATATTCTGTGTATCTCTGAAGGAAACTTGTGTGTTATCGTCCTCACTGCTGCTGTTCCTCTGTGATGCCTGTATGAAGCTGTGAGGACGTTGATATAGTATTTACATTTCTTAAAGTTTGGGTCGTATGATTGTTTTTATGTAAACTCCACCAGAGACAGTTCATCTTTGGCTCTACTTAAACTACCATCAGCCTACAAATGGATCGAACAGGACGTAAATATCTCCGTCACTTCCTGTATATGCTTTGTAGGCGGCTGGAAACTGTCCGACTTGACTGCAGCTTTTTTATCACCGCCTCCTGCTGCTGCCGCCTGATCTCGTCCACTTTCCAGGCGAGGAGCAGTTCATCTCGAACGAGCCTATTAACATCCTTCTACTCCACAGATCTCCTACAAAGCCCTGAGCTCATTCGACACAGACTTCGACCTGTCCAATCAGAGTGGCAAGGTGTTCAAACCGGCCAATGAGACGAGCCATGTATTCACTGGCCTCTACCCAGGCTCCACCTACTCCTTCACAATAAGAGCCTCCACCGTTAAAGGCTTCGGACCTCCGGTCATCACCCAGTTCACCACCAAGATCTCAGGTATGTGACAAGATATCGCCTCACTCATGTGGGACCACAGGGGCCTACCAGGCTCAGGAGCCTACCAGGGTCAGGGTCCTATGGTATCAGGCCCCAAAACAATACTGAGCCTCTGTTAAAATGTTGTATTGGAAAGTCAGAGAGCTCAGTCCTGATCCTGATGCTGATCCTGATCCTAATCTTGATTCTAATCGTGATCGTGATCGTGACCCTGATGCTGATGCTGATGCTGATCCTGATCCTGATCCTGATTCTAATCCTGATCCTGATCATAACCCTAATCCTGAGATTGGGAGGCTGAATTAGTCAACTGAACATCAGACTTTTATTTTTCCCTGAACCTGGTCACACTGATGCCCAAACCAACCAAACCTTAATCTCTATAAACAGACCATTTAACGATTTCTTTCAGATACCTGTAGAGATCAGGTAACCTCTGAGGACCTGGAGAGATCGGGTAACCTCTGAGGACCTGCAGCCTGAAATATTAATTCTGCCCTGTTTCATCAGACGATGGCCGATGGGTTTTGGAGAGAACCAGAACCAGAGTGATGTCACATGTTGTGTGAGTCGTTGTAAAGGACTAACGACAGATTTCCATCAGGAGAACTCGCTGCTCCACCTGACAGAGTTTAATAGTCGGAACATAGTCACAAGGTTCTCCTCTGGGTTTGATTCTGTCTGACAATTAAAAAGCAGAATATGTTGTAACACTTCCTCTTTCTCCTCCTCCCCCTCCTCCTCCTGCTTCTCCTCCTCAGCTCCTCTGATGCCAGCATACGATCAGGAGTCTCCTCTCAACCAGACCGACTCCACCGTCACCGTCCTACTGAAACCAGCGCAGAGCCGAGGAGCTCCAGTCAGGTAACACACACACACAAAACACAGAGAAACACACACACACAGAGAAACACACAAAACACACACACACACACAGAAACACACAAAACACACACACACACACACAGAAACACAGAGAAACACACACACACACAGAAACACACAAAACACAGAGAAACACACACACACAGAGAAACACACAAAACACACACACACACACAGAAACACACAAAACACAGAGAAACACACACACACAAAACACAGAGAAACACACACACACACAGAAACACACAGAAACACACACACACACAGAAATACACAAAACACACACAGAAACACACAGAAACACACACACACAGAAACACACAAAACACACACACACACAGAAACACACAGAAACACACACACACACAGAAACACACAAAACACACACACACACACAGAAACACACAGAAACACACACACACACAGAAACACACAGAAACACACACACACACAGAAACACACAAAACACACACACACCCACACAGAAACACACACACACACACAGAAACACACAAAACACACACACACACAGAAACACACACACACACACGTGTTGAAATGTACAACAACAGTTTCATTGATAAAAAAAACACATGGAGATATTTTAATTATCATAATAAAGTCAAATAACTTCTTGAAGGGAGTTTATCAGAGAGCTGTAAACATCAACACCATTCTTTGTGTTTGAAATGTTCTTTTATTTTTTAAATTTTATATATAGTGTGTATATACATTATATATACAGTACATATATACAGTATATATTCAGTAAGTATATATACTTTAATCAGTAATATAGTATTGTAGAAATATAGAACCAGAATAAATATAAGATATATAGTACATATAAATACGGTATAAATAGTCAGTATATATAGTAGTGAGCCTTTTGAATACATTACAGTGACTGAGATTTACAGTCAAATATACAGTAAGAACAGAGGGAGTAAAACTGATCCACATCAAAGCCAGTTTATGTGCAGTTTACTTTATTTTGATTAGCTTTAACAGAATATAGGAAGAATTATAATACACACAGACACACACATACACACACACATCTCTTCAAACATGTTCGGTTTTATTCACTATATTCATGTATTTTGTCTGTAATGCTCAACGATAGAAAACAACTGGTCATTCAAAAAAAAAGGACCAAAATGACGTTGTTTAAAGAATACAGCAATATTCTATTTATATTGATTTAATATTAACTTACAGGAAATCAGACTGAAATACAAATAAAATGGATACGTGTTGACTTTTGTTTACAGAAGATTGTAACAAGTTGGGTTTCTAAAATTATAACACGATGGATACAAATGTTAATACAACTTTTTACAGTTGACTCTGACACACACACACACACAATCTCGGTCGTCGGCCCCAGAGGGAGGCGGTATCCGCGGTAACAGTCGTCATGTCAACAGCTGTCTGCTCTCCGTCGTTGGGCTGTAACGAGGGATTTGGTTAATTAACGATCAGCAGGCGGGGCTAATCAGAGCCTGCTGCTAACACCGAGGATTAACAAGGGATTAACAGTTAATGTGTCAATCACACACACACACATACACTCACTCACTGGAGCGCTTCCTTTTCTTTCAGAGCTGACAGGAAACACAAAGATGCTTCAGTTCATCTCTTTTTATTAATTGACAGTTTATCTCTTTTACAAAATAAAAGCATGTCGTCTCCAGATCTCCAAAAGGGAGAAAAGCTTTTATTTTTTTCATCAACCTTCATGTGGAACCGACTTGTATT
This sequence comes from Lateolabrax maculatus, assembly GCA_031216445.1. Lineage (NCBI taxonomy): Eukaryota > Metazoa > Chordata > Actinopteri > Acropomatiformes > Lateolabracidae > Lateolabrax > Lateolabrax maculatus. Next base: position 374,687 of record CM062210.1, read on the forward strand.
ACAGCATCTCTGCGTTGACCAATCACATCCGTGTTTACAGGCCGCTGACTTTGTAAAGCGAACGCTGTATTTCTGCTGTTTGCTTTTCATTTCATGAAATAATGACTTTGCACACAGCAAAGCTGTCCTGGGGTCTGAACCTGGGCCACGTACGTACTTTGATTCATATATCCGGAGTCTCACAGACTCTCAGATCTGTTGGTTCGTGTGGACCTCCTGTATCGGATATCCTTGTCTCATCTGTAGCTGTAGAGACACAACCCCGGATTGCGAAATGATTAGAAACTGACGCCTTATAAACTGTTCTCAGAGAAACTTTCATACGTTATCCCAGCTGACAGCGACCCAGAGGCGGGTCCATTCCAGTCACTGATACGTCCTGACTGAGGTGGAAACACGGAGCTACAGTTTACTGTACATGTATGAATAGAGTTATGCAAAATAAATATAATAAATCTAAATACATTATGGGGATGAAGCTGATGTGCTGACGGATGTCAATCAAACTTTTCCTTTTGGTCAAAGATCGTCCTTTAGTTTCACCTCCAATCCACAATTTATTTTCATGTTTTCCAGGATTTGATTCTAAAATGGCGGCCAACTCGTTCCTCACATGCTCACTGTCAAATAATGGAATGATTGAGCTTTTCTCGCAGCAGCTCCTTCATTGTGGGACGGAAGTGTCCGGACATTTAGTCCACACACCCTGTTAGAAAATAAGAATAAACGTTGATAAGTAAATTAAAACGGACACAGCTGGTGTGTTGTTCAGGTGTCCTGGGAGAACAGAGCGCTCATATAAAAAGAAATGAAAATGGATCCTTTCAAACGAATCAAGATTTATGTTTTTCTTTTTATGCCGGAACAAGACTGTAGATGTAAAGAGTGTGTGTGTGTGTGTGTGAGAGAGAGACATTAGGTGTGTTAATTGACATGATAGTTTATGTGAAATCCATCAGATTGAACAGATGCTGCTCTGAGATACAATTTCATATTTGTGTGTTTATATTTAACTTTGCTTTTGTCTTTTCTGACACCAGAGTGTGTGTCGGCCTTCAGGCACACCAACACACGCAATACACACTCTCACAGGACAAAAGGTGTTGCCGCGGGCGACCTGCAGCTGTAATCAGATTACTGTCACACACACAAGTGCAGCGACGTGAGCGTGAAGAAATGTGATTGGAGATGGTTTGTCAAAGACGGAGAGGAAGAAAAGAGATAAAGGGAGAGAAAGAGAGAGAGCAATAGAGAGAGAGAGAGATGAGATGTGAGGGGGAGGACAACAAGAAGGAAAAGAAAGAAAGAAAAAAGGAGCTGGAAGACAGAGAGAAAAATGATTGAATCTTTTCGTTTATTTCTGTGGGGAATTATACAATTCAGCTGTGTGTGTGTGTGTGTGAGAGTGTGTGTATGTGTGTGTATGTGTGTGAGTGTGTGTCAGTGTGTGTGTGTGAGTGTGTGTGTGTCTGTGTGTGTATGTGTGCGAGTGTGTGTCAGTGTGTGTGTGAGAGTGTGTGCGTGTGTATTTGTGTGTGAGAGTGTGTGTGTGAGTGTGTGTCTGTGTGTATGTGTGTATGCGTGTGTGTGAGTGTGTGAGAGTGTGTGTGTGAGTGTGTGTGTGTGTGTCTTCCTGTCCTCCTTTAGCTTCCCGTCCAGCAGGAAATGTGACAATACTGCAGTTTCACCGTCCACACCCTCAATGTGTGTGTGTTACAGTGTGAGTGAGTGTGTGTGTGTGTGTGTGAGTGTGTGTGTGTGTGATATATGACTTCTGTCCTGAATCTGGTTCCTGTGAAAATCAACTATTGTCTCCAGCGTCCCTCAGGACACAAACACTGTTGAAAACTTGCTGTGGTGCGTTCAGGTGCAGCACAGTGTTTCTGTGAAACACAAACACAGTCCGTGTGAACTCTGGCAGCTGCTGGTGAAAAACAGAAAGTAAACAGTACCTCTGCTGTTGGCTGATCTTTAGAGTCATCAGCTTCAGCCAAGTCAGTTTTGTAGATCTGATTTAGACTTTTTTTTTTCATTCATCTGAAAAATGTCTTAAGAGTCGGTAGAGTTTCCGCAGAGTCTGTAGAGTTTCTGTAGAGTTTCTATAGAGTTGGTAGAATTTTCGTAGAGTTGGTAGAGTCGGTAGAGTTTTCGTAGAGTTTCTGTAGAGTCTGTAGAGTTTCCGTAGAGTTGGTAGAGTTTCCGTAGAGTCTGTAGAGTTTCCGTAGAGTCTGTAGAGTTTCCGTAGAGACGGTAGAGTTTTTGTAGAGTTTTAGTCTTTTTTTGCTCAACATAGAACTTTAATGAAGCTCCATAGCAGAAGTCATCAAGAAGCTTTAAATCACCGTGGTAACAAGTGTCGTTTATGAGACAGCCCCTCCTCTCCTCTGGCGAAGAGACAGATAGCTGGTATTTCTTTGTCCTTTAAGTCTTCTCACAGCAGAATTTATTTTCCAATTATAATCAGTTGACAAACAGACAAAAGTATGATTTTTCATTTAGAACTGAAAAACTTTGCTTCCATTTGTTTTCTGTCTTTATGTCCTTTACCCACATGGAGGATTTAATACCTGCGCAGACAGGACGACATGAATTATCCGCTTAATGTCAGACTGTTATAAAGTTACAGCCTCTACATACAGAGAGAGTTAATAAAAGTAAAGGAGAGAGTGATGGAGTGGAGGAGAGGCAGAGCTGACCTTTCTGTGGAGCTGAATAATGAACCAACAGATGGCTGAGAAGAAGAGGAGAGCAGTTTTATGTGTCGGGGTTGTATCTGAAATTAAATTCGAATCAATAATCTCGAACAATGTCACCCATCAAAACTTAAAGATGAAATTATTAAAAATCTTTTAATTTTCTCAGCCTGTGCATGAAGTAGTTGGACTCATTTTACTACCTTTGAATGACATCAGCTATCAGGAACATATCTGTTTTTAGAAATATCTGTTTGAAAACTAAAAATGATGTATTCCACCTGTCTGTCTCCTGTCTGACTGCAGTAAGTACCAGGTGGTGGTGGAGGAAGAGCGCCCCCGCAGGCAGAGGAGGGACACTGCAGAGATCCTGCGCTGTTATCCGGTGCCGGTTCACTTCCAGAACTCCACGCTGCTCCGCTCTCAGTATTACTTCAGTGCAGAGCTGCCCATGAGCGAGCTGAAGGCACCCGTGCCCTTCTGTGTCGGTCAGTCACTTAGTTACTAACTAGACTAGTCTGTCAAATAGTCAATCACTCACAAGCCAGTTCGTCAGTCAGTCAGTCAGTCAGTCAGTTAGTCTGTCTGACAGTTAGCTAGTTAGTTAGTTAGTTACTAGCGAACCTGTATTTTATTCAGTCAGTTAGTTTGCTGACTTGTATGTTAAGCAGTCAGTTGTCCAATAGTTAGTTAGTTATTAACCAGTGTGTGTGTGTTTGTGTGTGTGCAGGTGATAACAGGACCTACAGCGGTTACTGGAACGCTCCCCTGCTGCCTCATAAGAGTTATGGGATCTACTACCAGGCTGTCAGCACTGCTAACGGGGTGAGTCCACCTGTCCACAGGTAACTAACACAACCACTGATGATGTCACTACAAGTTAGATCAGCTCTGGTGTTCACCTGCAGCTCCACCATCACCAGAATGAGTGTTGAAGCTCCCAGTAAAGCTCTCCATCTGCAGGTGGAGGTCTGATGTCCTTAGTACAGGATCTTCAGATGTCTTACTCACGCCAACAGCTCGGTTTTTGAAGTTTTTTGACTCAATTAGGCACAAAAACTACTTAGTTAATGTAAATAAGTTAAAATTACAACATTGTCAAGGTTAGTCAACAATGGTGGTCATGATTGTGAGGGAATTTTCCTTCTTGTATGTTGATCTTCCCTCTTGTAGGTTAAAGGTAACTTAAGACAGTGCTTCACAGGTCAGGTCACCTGTCTGTCTCTGTTCACCTGTCTGTCTCTGTTCACCTGTCTGTCTCTGTTCACCTGTCTCACTCTGTGTGCCAGACAAGGCCAAGTTGGCTCTGGCCTCTGGTAAACCAAGGTCTGCTAGATATCTTCTGTTTTCAGGGTTAGACACAACAGGCTGGAGCCTGGTTGTTGACGCTGGATAAGAGAGACTGTAGGGAGGCTGTGCTGTTGCTAGGACAGCAATGGTTGACGTCTTTCCTTGTTTGGATCTGATATCCAATAGAGTCCTCACACATGACAGACTGAGTTAGGAATAACCCTGTTTAGATATAGCGGAACTTATCAGTTCTGGGGAGGGTTAAACACTGAGCTTCAGGACACCATCTTCAGATTTGGGTAGCAGTACGCTGTGATTCACACGTGGTGTTTCCCTTTTCTCCTCGATCGAGCTTCAATAAATATTCCTGTGTAAGACATCCAGGTCTCCTGAAACTTCCTGTTAGAGTGAAGCAGCTCTAAGATTTCCATCACAATGATGAAAAAGACTCAAACTGGTTTCCTTTAATTAACAGAAAGTTTAATTAAAGTCAGTCAGTTAGCTGTGCACTACAACATTTTTTAACCCTGTATCATTGGGCCTGTTCAAACCTGCATTAACATCCGTCCTGGCTGATTGGATCACAAGTGGACCGCTCTCAGTCCGTCAGTTGACACCTGGCATTAACACGCGTCTCCAGTGATCCACTTATATGCAATCCCGCTCTATATGCAAATGAACATGTACATAATTTATGTTTGCAAAGACCAAATGTTGTTTTTCATCCAGTCTATGTTTTAACCGATGGGAGGTTCAGGATGTAAACAGCGTTTGATGCCTGTTTTGCTGTCAGACAGAACCGATATGAACTGATTTCAGCGATTAGCTACGTAGAGAACAACATCACTGTCAGACACAGATCGTCATAGTCACACTAACAACATATTAAAACAAAGTATGCCACTATAAATATAAGGCGCATATATTAATACAAATATTAGTGTCTTTACTGATTAACGTTAGTGATGTTGTGAGCTCACCTTAGATGGCTTGCTAATCGCTGAACTGATGCTGAGGGAAATTCTGCCGCTTTGAAGTAAAGAACAGCAACCGGCGCTGGTACAGACGCTGGGGCGGATATCCGGAAATACTTTAGTTGTGAGCAGCTAGTTAATGTTAGTTTAATTTTTTTTGTCTTTTCGGGACTAACTTCCTGTCCCACAGAGGACATCAGCTGAGTGGGCGGTCCTTCACTGTAGCGCAGTTCGTGTTCACACTGCTGACAGAATGTGGACACAAGAGGTCCAGACCTCCTCCTGTGCTCCGAGCCATTGGATCTCAATGCGTCCTCAATCCGTCTTGGGTGCATTCACACCTGAACTGAGAGCGGT
>CM062210.1:387500-420000 GCA_031216445.1 Lateolabrax maculatus
TTCACCTTCTTCTTCACCTTCCTCTTCCTCTTCCTCTTCCTCTTCTTATTCACCTTCCTATTCACCTTCCTCTTCACCTTCCTCTTCACCTTCTTCTTCACCTTCCTCTTCACCTTCTTCTTCACCTTCCTCTTCCTCTTCCTCTTCACCTTCCTATTCACCTTCCTCTTCACCTTTTTCTTCACTTTCCTCTTCACCTTCTTCTTCACCTTCCTCTTCCTCTTCTTATTCACCTTCTTCTTCACCTTCCTCTTCCTCTTCCTCTTCACCTTCCTCTTCACGTTCCTCTTCACCTTCTTCTTCACCTTCCTCTTCCTCTTCTTATTCACCTTCCTATTCACCTTCCTCTTCACCTTCCTCTTCACCTTCCTCTTCACCTTCTTCTTCACCTTCCTCTTCCTCTTCCTCTTCTTATTCACCTTCCTATTCACCTTCCTATTCACCTTCCTCTTCACCTTCTTCTTCACCTTCCTCTTCACCTTCTTCTTCACCTTCCTCTTCCTCTTCCTCTTCCTCTTCACCTTCCTATTCACCTTCCTCTTCACCTTCTTCTTCACCTTCCTCTTCACCTTCTTCTTCACCTTCCTCTTCCTCTTCCTCTTCTTATTCACCTTCTTCTTCACCTTCCTCTTCCTCTTCCTCTTCCTCTTCACCTTCCTCTTCACGTTCCTCTTCACCTTCCTCTTCACCTTCTTCTTCACCTTCCTCTTCCTCTTCCTCTTCTTATTCACCTTCCTATTCACCTTCCTATTCACCTTCCTCTTCACCTTCTTCTTCACCTTCCTCTTCACCTTCTTCTTCACCTTCCTCTTCCTCTTCCTCTTCCTCTTCACCTTCCTATTCACCTTCCTCTTCACCTTCTTCTTCACCTTCCTCTTCACCTTCTTCTTCACCTTCCTCTTCCTCTTCCTCTTCTTATTCACCTTCTTCTTCACCTTCCTCTTCCTCTTCCTCTTCCTCTTCACCTTCCTCTTCACGTTCCTCTTCACCTTCCTCTTCACCTTCTTCTTCACCTTCCTCTTCACCTTCTTCTTCACCTTCCTCTTCCTCTTCCTCTTCCTCTTCACCTTCCAATTCACCTTCCTCTTCACCTTCTTCTTCACCTTCCTCTTCACTTTCTTCTTCACCTTCCTCTTCCTCTTCCTCTTCCTCTTCTTATTCACCTTCCTCTTCACCTTCCTCTTCACCTTCTTCTTCACCTTCCTCTTCCTCTTCCTCTTCACCTTCCTATTCACCTTCCTCTTCACCTTCTTCTTCACCTTCCTCTTCACGTTCCTCTTCACCTTCCTCTTCACCTTCTTCTTCACCTTCCTCTTCACCTTCTTCTTCACCTTCCTCTTCACCTCCGTCTTCCTCTTCCTCTACCGCTTCTTCTTCACCTTCCTCTTCACCTTCTTCTTCACCTTCCTCTTCACCTTCCTCTTCACCTTCTTCTTCACCTTCCTCTTCACCTTCCTCTTCACCTTCTTCTTCACCTTCCTCTTCACCTTCCTCTTCACCTTCTTCTTCACCTTCCTCTTCACCTTCTTCTTCACCTTCCTCTTCACCTTCCTCTTCACCTTCTTCTTCACCTTCCTCTTCAACTTCTTCTTCACCTTCCTCTTCTTCTTCCTCTACGTCTTCTTCTTCACCTTCCTCTTCACCTTCATCCACTCACTGAACAATAAAAGTCATGAAATGGAAGTTTTTGAGTAGTTAACAGTAGTTACAGGTGAGGTAACTAGGTAACTTAGCAGGTTACTAGTGCTCCTAATGGCATTAGCAAAAAGGTGGTTATGTTAATGTTGGTTAAAGGTAGTTAAGTGAATGTTGGTTTGTGTTTTCAGGAGCTGCAACCAGGAAACCAGAACCAGAACAGGAGAAGCAGTCGGATCACACGGTGAAGATCGCTGGATCCATCGCCGGCATCCTGCTCTTCATCATCATCTTCCTCGGAGTCATCCTGCTGATGAAGAAACGGTGAGAATAATACAAACACACACTCATCATAAACAAACAGTGTAACACACACACCACACACACCCAGTAAAGTCTGTCTAGTCTGTTTGTGTGTTTGTTTGTGTGTCTGTGTGTTTGTTTGTGTGTTTGTGTGTTTGTTTGTGTGTCTGTGTGTTTGTTTGTGTGTTTGTGTGTTTGTTTGTGTGTCTGTGTGTTTGTTTGTGTGTTTGTTTGTGTGTTTGTGTGTTTGTTTGTGTGTCTGTGTGTTTGTTTGTGTGTTTGTGTGTTTGTTTGTGTGTCTGTGTGTTTGTTTGTGTGTTTGTTTGTGTGTTTGTTTGTTTGTTTGTGTGTTTGTTTGTGTGTCTGTGTGTTTGTGCTTATGTTCATGTACATCGTTTTTTCTCTGGACATTTTAAAATGTGTCATTTATTTGTTTTTCACTAGTTAAAGATTTTGTTAAATGTTAATTATTCTTTTATTTGTTTTATTTGTATGTATCATTTATTCTTGCCCAAGTGTTTGTTCCAGTGAAGAGCTGAACTTCCCAGGTGAAGTGACCAGGAAACCAGTTAATGTTAATGGTAGTGATTGGTTGTTAATAGTAGCCTAGAATATTTTATAGTAGTTTATGTTAGTTAAAGGTAGTTAATAGCTAACGGCATTTTACTGGTAGATAATGATCATTCATGTTTTCAGTGGTATTTAATGGTAATTATTAGGTCAATAATGGTTATTAATTCAGATTCAGATTCAGATTCAACTTTATTGTCATTACCCATGTACACGTACAGAGTAACGAAATGCAGTTTAGCATCTAACCAGAAGTGCAAATAGTAAGTACAAATATACAGATAATAAATAAGTATTTTACAGAATAAATAAGTATTTTACAGATAATAAGTTAGTGAAGTGCAAACAGATTCCAAAGTGTTTGAGTGCAGGAAGTCCAGTAGTGCAGTAGTGCTGGTGTAAAGTCTTTGGTCAGTGGGGGGAGATGACGGGTAGATGGGTTTGTGGTGGTGGTGGTTGGGGAGTTGGGGGGGTTTCGTCAGCATGGGGCAGAGTTCAGTAAGGACACAGCTCTGGGGAAGAAACTGTTCCTCAGTCTGCTGGTCCTTGTCCGGAAGCACCTGAAGCGCCTGCCTGAGGGCAGGAGGGAGAACAGTCTGTGTGCAGGGTGGGAGGCGTCCTTGAGAATGCTGCGAGCTCGACGCAGACAGCGTTTTCTCTGGACTTCCTCAATGGCTGGAAGTGGAGTTCCTATGATGCGTTGGGCAGTTTTCACCACCCGCTGCAGTCCCTTGCGCTCCGCAACAGAGCAGCTCCCATACCAGACTGTGATACAGTTGGTTAGGATGCTCTCGATCACACAGCGGTAAAAGTTCACCAGGATGGCTGAGGACAGATGGTTTTTCTTTAGTGTCCTCAGGAAGAAGAGGCGCTGGTGAGCTTTCTTGACAAGGCTGGAGGTGTTGGTGGTCCAAGACAGGTCTTCCGAGATGTGGGTCCCCAGGAACTTGAAGCTGGAGACACGCTCAACATCCATCCCATTGATTTGGATGGGCGAGTGCATGCTTCTTTTCTTCTTCCTGAAGTCCACGATGAGCTCCTTGGTTTTGCTGGTGTTTAGGAGCAGGTTATTTTCGGTGCACCATGTGGCCAGGTGCTGTACCTCTTCCCTGTAGGCTGTCTCATCGTTGTTGCTGATGAGACCAATCACCGTGGTGTCGTCTGCGAACTTAATGATGGAGTTGGATCCATGCATAGGTCTGCAGTCATAGGTGAAGAGGGAGTAGAGGAATGGGCTGAGCACACAGCCCTGTGGCACACCAGTGCTGAGTGAGACAGTGGTGGAGCAGGTGTGACCTGACCTAACATGTTGTGGTCTGTTAGTCAGAAAGTCCATGATCCAGTTGCAGAGGGAGGTGTTGGTGCCCAGGTCTCCAAGTTTAGTGATTAACTTGGAGGGGATGACAGTGTTGAAAGCTGAGCTGAAGTCAGCAAACAGCAATCTCGCGTAGGTGTTGGTGTTGTCCAGGTGAGTGAGCACAGAGTGCAGTGCTGTGGAGACTGCATCGTCTGTGCTCCTATTGCTGCGGTAGGCAAACTGGTGTGGGTCCAGTGTGGGTGGGAGGGAGTCCTTCAGGTGTGCCAGGACCAGCCGCTCAAAGCACTTCATGATGATGGGTGTGAGTGCTACAGGGCGGTAGTCATTGAGGCACGTTGGCTTGGAATGTTTCGGCACTGGCACGATGGATGTAGCTTTAAAGCATGTTGGCACAGCTTCTTGGGCGAGGGACGGGTTGAAAATGTCCGTGAAGATCCCAGTGAGCTGTTCCGCACATGCCCTGAGCACACGTCCAGGAATGCCGTCGGGTCCAGCAGCCTTGCGTGCGTTGATCCGGCTCAGTGCCGTGTGGACAACAGTGGAGGAGAGTGTGGTGGGCTGGTGATCTGCTGGGAGTGCTGTCTTGGTGGCTCTGTCTCTGTTTTCCCTCTCGAAGCGAGCATAGAAGTTGTTAAGCTCGTTCAGGAAGGAGATGTCTGTGGCTGTGGGGGTGAGGTTGCTGGGTTTGTAGTCGGTGATGGCCTGGATGCCCTGCCACATGCGTCTGGGGTCGGAGTTGGAGAAGTGACCCTCTATTTTTTGCTTGTAGCAGTTCTTGGCCTTCTTGATGCCCCTCCTCAGGTTAGTCCTGGATGTGCTGTAGGCCTGTGCATCCCCTGATCTGAAGGCTGTGTTACGGGCCTTTAGCAGGAGCCGCACCTCCTTGCTCATCCATGGCTTCTGGTTGGGGTATGTGGTGATCTGCTTCTCTGTCGTGACGCCATCGATGATAGTGGTGATGTAATCCATGACAGAGGAAGCATAGATGTTAATGTCTGTGTGTGAGCCACAGGTGGCCTGAGAAGCAAACATACTCCAGTCCGTGTGTTGAAACCTGTCCTGGAGTACAGAGTCTGTCCCCGCTGGCCACACCTTGATGGTCCTCAATGATGGCTTCACACGGTTGATGAGGGGTGAATATTTGGGGGTGAGGAACAGAGAGAGGTGATCCGACTGCCCGAGGTGGGGGAGGGGGGTCGCAGTGTAGGCAGCAGCCATGTTTGTGTAAACATGGTCCAAAGTTTTGTTTCCTCTGGTGTGGCAGGAAACATGCTGGTGGAATTTGGGGAGCACTGTCTTTAAGTTGGAATGATTAAAATCACCCGCAACAATAAAAGCAGCCTCCGGGTGATCAGTTTGTTGTTTGCTAATGGCTGCATGAAGTTCCTTCATTGCTAGCTTGGCATTAGCATCCGGTGGAATATAAGCAGCGGTGATGATGTTGGATGTGAACTCCCGTGGCAGATAGAAGGGTCTACACTTAACCATGATGAACTCTAGGTTAGCTGAGCAGTGACTTCGAAGAGTAACAGAGTCCGTACACCAAGCTTTGTTGACATAAATGCACAGTCCTCCACCTCTGGTCTTACCGGAGTCATCAGCTGATCTATCTGCCCGGTGTGTGTAGCGTCCGGCTAGCTCGATAGCACTGTCCGGTACGCCTCCGTGTAGCCATGTTTCGGTGAAAATCATGACATTGCAGTCCAGAAGTCTCTTGCTGTTGGTGAAGCGGAGTCGTATCTCGTCCATTTTGTTCACCAGAGATCTCACATTAGCGAGGAAGATGCTGGGCAGAGAGAGCCGGTGTGGTGTTAGCCTTAGCTTAGCTCTCAGTCCTCCGCGCTTCCCCCGCCTTTGTTTACGATCTCGGCGCCGTCTTCGTTCACTTCCGCCCGGCCGGGTAGAGTGCGAAGCCTCCGGTGTTCTGGAGATCTCAGGGATGATATTGAATATTGATTAAAGAGATATTGCACACGTGTTATCTGAGCTGTAAACTAAATTATGTGACTGTACTGTAATGGAACACAGCAATGCACAGACATTTCGTACCACATTTATAAAAATCTGGATTTCATGGGTTGAAAATGGCTCAACACACCATCTACAGTCTAAAATTAGTCGAATAGCGGTAGCGGTTTTTAGCAACTGTTTCTCAAACAGGAGAAAATTGTGAATTTACCACCAAAAACCAGCTCAGAAATAAAGTCAATTAAGTTTCAATGGAAGTCAATGGGTTTTTTAGGATTGATTTGGTAATCAAAGCAGAACAATTTTCTCAACACATTAAGGTACACTTTCAGCAGTGACTACAAGTGTTAGGTACTTTTACTTTGAGTATTTTCATTTTATGGTACTTTATACTTTTACTTAGACTACATATAATACTTTTTACTGCACTACTTGTACCTGTGCATGTTACTTTACTGATTAAGATTTTACAAACAGAACATCTCATCAGTAAATAAATATGATCCTGAGCTGTACATGAAACTCCAACAGAATATAAAGAAGTTAAATGAGCTGTAACATTAAAATGCTGCTTCTACATGTAGAAGCATCACTAATAATATTCCAATAATAATATACTTTTATTTCAATACTTTTTTACTTTACTTTTACTTTTACTTAAGTGAAATGTAAGACTTTTACTTGTAACGGAGTGTTTTCACAGAGCAGTAATACTTGTTTAGAAGTAAAGGATACGAGAACTTCTTCCACCACTGGGCAGGTTACTTTAAAACTGTAATCAATTACTCGTTACACATTGAAAAAGTGTTGTTTGTTTACTTTAGAGAAGGTTAAATCCTCCACAAACACGTCTTATATTCTGTATTTAACATGTAGAAACAGAAAACAACGCTTTGTGGTTAATAAATATAAAGAACGCGTTGAACAAGTCTTTAATGTAACTACATACTAGTAGAGCTTCAGTACTGTCACAACTCTAATTCTGCTGTACTAAGACTGTAATACTAGTATTATTTTATATCACATGTATTAGACATGTAGATAAATGAAGTTACATCAAAGACACAATCATGTCCACACACACACACAGTGACAGGGAGGATGATGAGAATGAATAATGGAGCAGATTGCAGCAGTAATCACCATTAAACTATATGTGGACCCACTTTATTCCCCAACATCAAACACACACCCCCGCTGGGACACACACATACACACACACACACACACACACACACACACTTAAACATGCAGAGAAAAGCTTCTGTGTTTGGAGAACGTCGGCGATAAGAGAGAAATTTAGATGAAAGAGCGTTTTATTCTTTGTTTTTTTTTCTCAGTCGCCTCGAGCTGAATGGCTTCAGGCTACAGAGACACACATTTCTATAAAGTGTGTGTGTGTGTAGTCGGACTCGTCTGTCGGGTCGATCGAGCTCTGATCTCGGTAACAGATATTAGAGAGAGAGAGGCGGTTCTTCGGTCTCTAATGAGCTTTTTAATGTTGACGGGGTGCGTTTGATTTCCGCTCTGTGAGCAGACGGAGGTCAGACTCATTACATCAGGAGTGAAAACAGGAAGCTGGATGTTTGGACTCTGATTGGCTGCAGGGTGATCAGACACAGTAACCTTCTACCACTCGGTACACAAAATACACTTCACTGTCGGAACTAGTTTTTCTAGGACCGCGTGTTACTACGCCCTGGACGCAGCTGATAGGTGGAGTGATATGGAGCTAAATGCAGAATGCAGGGATACACTGACCTGCAACAAAGTAGTTCTGAGGTAACGGGGAGTCCTGACAGGTGTTCACCAGGGGATTAAAGGATATTTACACATTTTCTTTTAAGAATAATAATATTTTACTTACCAAGAGAAGGGAACATCCAACATCACAGCCGCCATCATGTAGCTGTCTTCACCCAAGAGTACATAAGTATTTACCATCAGAATGTACTGACAGTCATTAGGTACAAATACCTCTTTCAGAGTGTTCAGTTATGAAATCTGCAGTCAAAAGTTCAATATTTCCCTCTGAGATGTGGTGCAGGAGAAGTAGAAAGCCGCAGAAAATGGAAAAGTACCTCAGAATTGTACTTAAGTGCAGTAAATGTACATAGTTACTTTCTACCGGTAAACGCTAGTGAAAAAAACTTAATTTGATGAGTTTAGTGAACTCATTTTAATTTTAGTCAGGAGTAGATATATTTGCAGTAAGATGTATTTGGCGGTATGCTCTGTTCTGAGACCTCCTGGTAGAGCACATGGCAAGAACCCCCCGAAGGGTCCAGAACAGAGCAGCATCAATGACAACAGAAATGACATTGATAAGTCAAACACAGCATGAAGGGAGGAGCTGGGGTGGAGGTGGGTTGTGAAGCGGCTTGCGGAGGAAGCAGCCAGGATAGGCGGCTGAAGCAGCTTGAATATGGCGCCCTGAGTGAGATCACCAATAGATGCGTGGAAGGGAATCAGCTGATCCATCAGCTGATGTGGCTCCTGGATTGCAATGGTCAGCTGATGTAGCTGGATACTGCCTGAACTAATGCAATGTTCAATATCTGAATGTGACAACAGATCTTTTAAGTTGACCTTTCCTGAAACTGACAAATCCATCTAATTACATTAGTGAAAAAAGTTAATAATAAAACAAACAAGTTGATTTAATAGAACTGATATTTTACTTGCCACAATCTTTTCTTTACATGCTTATAATTTACTTTTTTATTCATCTTGTACATTGTGTTAACTCACGTTACAGAACCTGCAGCTCTTTTATGTTCACATTGTACAGATCACCTGGGCGGCCATTTTTCACTATAGATTTTTACAATTACGATACAATTTATTGAAAAAAGACGGCCGTGTCCTCAACAATGCTGACAAAAGGATAAAAAAGGCAGCGTTACTTTGTGTGATTCTACTCTGAACTGACAATACGTTACAGTTTACAACAACATGTAAAACACTACTGCAATGATAGTAAAATACTAAACACTACTGCAGTGATAGTAAAACACTACTGCAATGATAGTAAAATACTAAACACTACTGCAGTGATATTAAAACACTACTGCAGTGATAGTAAAACACTACTTCAATGATAGTAAAATACTAAAAACTACTGCAGTGATATTAAAACACTACTGCAATGTTAGTAAAATACTAAAAACTACTGCAGTGATATTAAAACACTACTGCAGTGATAGTAAAACACTACTTCAATGATAGTAAAATACTAAATACTACTGCAGTGATATTAAAACACTACTGCAGTGATAGTAAAACACTACTGCAATGTTAGTAAAATACTAAAAACTACTGCAGTGATATTAAAACACTACTGCAGTAATATTAAAACACTACTGCAGTGATATTGATATATTAAAACACTACTACAGTGATATATTCAAACACTACTGCAATAATATTAAAATACTACTGCAGTGATAATAAAACAAACTGACTGCAGACAGATTTACTTTCTGAGCTGTCAGAAATCCAACTGATCGCCTGACAGATTATTGATTGATCAGGTGATTAATCAGACGTCGTGACCTCAAACTGAAGACAGCTGAAGATCAGGCTTCTTTAGACTGCACAGGTGTACAGGTGTACCTATAAAGTGGACACTAGTATCACTCAGCATCAGTCACTGTTTCACACCTGTAACCATAACAACCAACCACACCAGGTAACCATAAATATACAGAAATACACAGAAGCTCTCTGCCTTTTCTTTCCACACATTCCCCTCCAATCAGACTTTCCCCTCCCCCCACACTTTGATTGACACCTTGTTCCAGCCAATCACCACTCTCCACGCTCCACCTCCACAAAAAATGATTTAACTCATCTGTTCTGTTTTTTCTCTCCAAAACATTAATCTGTTGTTTTTCCTTCTTCTGTTTTTCTGTTTTTTCTTTCCCTCCATTCCATCCCCCCCTCTGCTCCGCCCCCACCACTCAGACGAAGAAATTATCACTCCTACACTTACTACCTGTAAGTAACCTGTTTGACCTCTGACTCCTCACCTGTAACATTCACCCAAACATCAGATCTCCTCACCTGAAACTGTGTCTGTCCTGCCTGTATCCCTTCTTACCCTTTAACCTCTGACCCTTGATTCTTAACCACCGACCCCTGAACCACAACCTCTGAATCCTTAACTTTAACCTCTGACCTCCGACCTCTGAACCTTAACCTCTGACTCCTGACCCTTAACCTCAGACCCTTGACTTAACCACCGACATCTGAACCACAACATTTGACTCCTGAACCTTAACCTCAGACCCCCCGAACCTTAACCTCTGAATCCTGAACCTTAACCTCTGAATCCTGAACCTTAACCTCTGACTCTTCCTCCCCTTTGCCTGAACAAATCATTCATTTGTAAGCAATCATTCTCAGCATTGACCTTTGACCCCTAAACCCTTAAGTTGCCCCTTAGTTTAGGTCCTGATATGTGTCTTCTACAACTGTGACATCTGACCTCTGACTTTAATCATGATACCTTCTAATTATGGAAGACGTTAAGCTTCACTGCAAATCTTTATTACTCTTTACTCTAATTGTTGATCTTTGACCCCTGATCTTTAACCCTTAGTCCAGGTCTTTATGTTGACAGACATTTCTTATGTTGCGTTCATGTCATATCATAGTAATCGGAATTACGAGTTTCTGGCTTTAAAGCTCTGATATATCCGACTTTGAGCTTAATAATACGGAAGTTAGTGGAAACTAAACGAACAACCCCTCACATCAGCCAGAGGACATCTACAATGTAATTAAACCCACATTTAATAGATATGGTGCTGTATTGTCAATATTCAGTAGTTTAATCATCACAGGACCAACATGCAACTGTGTTGATGACGTGAACTCTCACATGGGAATCCTTCCCATTTCTACAAACCATCCATGAAACCCGACCCCCATATTTACCCACAAAGCACAGACTCTAACCTCAGTTTGGGCGATATGTTGAAATGTTGAGTTTCAGTTGGGAGAAATGTGCGAGCTGCGAGTTTGCTTTCTACTTTCATTATTGAACAAAAAAATAAAACTGTACACCTTCTGAACTCAAGTGTCTCTCTGTCACTGTAAGACTCGCTTAACTGCCTGTAAAACACACTTCAGTCAAGCTCGACAGAAACAAAACAAAACTCAACAAAACTGTCTTGGTTAGTGTTTGTGCTGTTGCAACAATCACCAACTCTGGTTTGGTCAAAATAAACCCATAATTCAGTTAGATGTTAAGATATTTTGTCTCTACAGAATGTGTTTCTGTTGGCTTGCTGATGAGAGTCTGATGCTGAACAGCAGCTCTCATTAAATAAGCAAAATAAAATGTAAAATCAACCGCCAATAGCCGATATAATCGTCCAATCAGCCAAACCTACTCTGCCCGTCAGCACAGACATTTGTGTTGGTTAAACTGTCCCTCTGGTTGGTTCTCGGATCTCTTCTGTATTCGTGTATTCGGACTCGTCGTCCTTTTGTTCACTTGTATTTGATTGATTTGCTTGGTTGTCTTGTAGCCTCCTGTAAGTCAGTGGCAGTACACTTGTTTTTGGCTTTAATAAGTCATTAGTCAGTTTCACCTTCTGTACCTGAAAGAACATTTTAGTTAATTTCACTGTCGCTTGACTGCTCCAGTTTCCTGCTCCTGATTGGTCCAACACTGAGGGAAGCTTCTGCATCCTGTTTCAAACTCTGACGGGAAAAATAAAAATAGTGAAACTCGGCTTTTTGATCAATAAATATGTGAGATGGAGGAGAGAAACTTGAGTTTCCCCTCCAGGTTAAAGCTGAATTATCTCCAACCGACGCCTCCTCAGGGAGACAGGAAGTGCTCACACCTCCTCCTCAGGTCACTGTGTGTGTGTGTGTAACTGGTGCTTTAAACTGGTCTAGTGTGTGTGTTTACCCACAGATCCTGTCATATTAGGAAATATTAAAACATAAATTAATATAAAATAAAATAACTCATCACAGGAACTTGATGCTGCAGTTTTATTAGAGGCTCAGTTTGGACAAAGAAACGGAGAAATGCATCAAACCTCAAAAACAAAAGCAGAATCTGACTGAATCTCTGTACAAGCAGCAGACAGCAACATAAACTACGTTTCTGTTCAAACGTTCTGCCTCAACAGCCAAAATTCATACAGTCAATTCAAACGGTGACTTTATTCCTCCAGGAGGTGAAGTACACGGCCAAAAGTATGTGGACGGCCCTGTTGACAGAGACATAGTCAGTCTTATGTTTCTGACGGAGGCTGATATACAGCTGTGTGTGTGTGTGTGTGTGTGTGTGTGTGTGTGTGTGTGTGTGTGTGTGTGTGTGTGTATGTGTGTGAACACTGGAGCAGGGTTAATAGAATTAGCCAACTGTAATAAACCTGTCTGATCAAATGATCGTTACAAGGAGAGATACACACACACACACACACACACTCTGACATCCATTACTGCTAACAGCATTGTCCTGTCGCTCATTAGATTATCATAGATTAGTCTTGACATGCATCTGTGTGTGTGTTCATGTTAAGCGTTGCTAAATCAATCAACCCCTGACACCTCGCTGATGATGTCAGGACTCTCTGACACACACACACACACACACTAAGTCAGGCTCCATTGAAATCAGATATAAAAACATGTCAAAGCTGCTTTGCTGCAGTATTTTCTTGGTTAAAGTGAGGTTACCTCCGGCTCGTGGGGGGGCAGAGGTCAAAGGTCGGGCAGCTGATTGGAGTCAGAGAGGTCGGCTCGGCTCTGCAGGAAAATGAAAGGGACACAAACACACAGAGAAACTAGAGTCTGAGGAGAGGATACAGAAGTCCACTGAGGAAACATTTTTTACGCTGTGAGTTCAGTGATTCAGGCGTCTCCTCTCTGCAGGCGGCTTTAGTTTGGTGAATTCGGAGAATCGAAACACTGAGTGTGTTCAGGTCTGAATCACGGAAGAAGAAACGCTGCAGGTTTTTACTGTCTGACTGAACCACAGAAGAAGAAATAGGTGACATGAGGGGGAGGAGGGCAGCCTCGCCTCGGGGCGCTTTCACCGTCCTCCATGTTAACCCTGACACACACACACACGCACACGCACGCACACATACACGCACACACACACTGCTGCTTTCACTGATGTCTTACTTTGCAGTTTAAAAGCTTGTTTTTATATTTATTTATATATTTCAATATTTCTTTCCTTTTCCATTTTCAGGTCAGGGTTAAACTTTCCACTGTGTGTGTGTGTGTGTATGTGTGTGTGTGGGTGTGTGTCTGTCTGTGTGTGTAATCGGACAAATGGATGTTTTTTTATTCACACACTCGGAATAGAAAGAGAGAAAATACATCGAGCTTTTAAAAAGGACAGAGTGTTTTTCTGTGTGTGTGTAGATACAGATGAGTGTAGATGTACAGACGACAGGATGAAAGGATGTTGTTTTGTGGTTTAAAGATGTTATTTTTTTCTGTAGTGCTTATAAAAGAGATGGATGGATGGATAAATATAGATGATAGATAAATAGATGGTAGATAGATGGATAGATGGTTGATGGATGGATCGATAGATAGTTAGATATATAGATGATAGATAAATGGATGATAGATGATAGATAGATGATAGATAGATGATAGATAGATAGATAGATAGATAGATAGATAGATAGATAGATAGATGGAGGATGGAGGATGGATGGATGATAGATGATAGATAGATGATAGATAGATGATAGATAAATGGATGATGATAGATGATAGATAGATGGATAGATAGATGATAGATGGATAGATAGATGATAGATGATAGATATATAGATGATAGATATATAGATGATAGATAGATGATAGATAGATAGATGATAGATAGATAGATGATAGATGGATAGATAGATGATAGATAGATGATAGATAGATGGATAGATAGATAGATAGATGATAGATAGATGGATAGAACTGTTTATGCATTGAAAGAAAGGATTAGTGTGTAAACTGCGTTATGCAAGCCCATGATTACCTTTGAATGGGCTTATTTTGGTTATATGGACGATGACAGAACTGCCTTTATACCTCCCAGCTGCAGTGATGTCTGAGGTCACTGGTGTTACAGGTTGGTCAGTATTATCGCTTGTTCTTGAATCGGATCCGGATCCACTCCTAAATGTAATGGATTGTCTCTCCACGAAGCTTCGTAATCCTGCTGACGAACCAAAAACACTGGCCGAGGTAACGCAAGCCTCCAGATGTTTCAAACAAAGAACTACAAGACACAACGATGCGTTTATAGACACCTGAACTAATCGTTTCAGCTCTGAATGATTCAGTTAGTATTTATTCTGGTTTCTTCAGCATTATATAGCATTCTTTTGTTTTGTCTGAATATTTGATGCTGAAAGTTGGATTTCTGTCTTTGGACTATTGTTTAGAAATGTAATCACAAAAAAAGCACTCATATATGTAAGTAAGTTGTTTAAAAACGACATTTACTGTTCTGTGTGAGAGAGAGAGAGAGAGAGAGAGAGAGATTTTTTATGGCTCATACATTTAAAAAGCAGAACTAATTTAGAAATCTACAACCGCAGTTACAGCAGAGCGTTCAGTCTCATATCCAGTTTAGTTACAGCTCGTTAAAGAAACTGCAGCAGCTCCCGTGTTCTTAGAGGTAAAATGAAAGGAGTCGATATAACGGCTTCAGTTCCACGGCAGAAAGCACCGTCTGACGGCAAAATAAAGAGGTGGAAATATTGTAAATATAGCGTCCACTTAAACTGATAAAGATTTGTTTAGGAGGTTAAAATCCGTGTTGCTGCTGACTTTGTCCACAGCAGCACATCGCTGAGCTTCCGTCCAGCTGTCTGCCGACCGCCATCGGCTGTAGATAACACACTGACTGTGGACCAGTACCTCATACAACCACACTTCAAAAAAACACAACTATCCCTTTAATACAAGAAACACCCAAAAATCCAATTCATACCACCGTAAGAGGCCACTGAGTCGGTTCTAAATACAAAACAGTGTGTGCATGGCCTCGGGGCAAGAGATACCAACAGAGGGAGAGAGAGGCAGACAGACAGAGAGACGGACAGGCAGACAGACAGACGGTTGATGTCAGTGAGACATTAGAGATGATAAAAGAGCAGTTCAGACTTTTATTTCATACCAGTATTTTCTGTTTGCTTCTTTAATATGAAGGTCTTCTGTCTCACAGTCCAACTGTCTTTGATTAATATTTGATTGAAAGATTAGAGAAAGCAGTGAATGTCACATGTCATTAATATTTAGATAATAGACCTGACTTAATGATAATATTTCATTATCATTAATCAATCAGCTGTTACATTTGAAGTCATTTGCAGGTTTATTTGTCACCTGGAAAACGTTTTCTCGTCCTCTGTACACAAATATAAATAAATACATATGTAGAAATATACACACTGCAACTTAAGAACACATCTTTCTCTATTTCACGACACACGCAGCATTTAGAAAAGACGCTGTAATCTCAGAAAACGTCATGAAAACGTGCTGAATACGGCTTGGACACGCTTGTTGTTGCCAAGCTCCAGCCCCCACGACTGAAGCATAAAGCCGACGCCAAAGTGCCAAAAACTGCAGTTCCTCCAACGGCCCCTTGAGGCTCCAAAAGCGAGTCAGTCCCCATAGACCCCCATGTTAAAAAGCTTTACAGCAGAAATAAACATATTGACAGCCTGGTTCAAAACACAGTTTTGGTCTCTAAAGCTAACTGTTTAAATTATATTAAGGCTTAAAGTGGTGCAGAGTGAGGCCGAGCCTTAAACCTGCATTCTCCCTAAAGGCCAGCAGGGGGCGAGTCCACTAACTCTTTCTGATGATTTCTGAGGAGATTTAGTGTTCATGACAGATCAGACGGCCTGTAACCTTCATATCTCATATAACAGATTACACAAATATTAAAATCATGTTGTTAGTAAACTTTTTAATAAACTTTTTTTAAACTTAATAAACAAAATAAACATAAATTAACAAATATATTTTTGCCATTTAAGACATTTTGAGAGTCAGTTATAGATTCAAAATTCATTCATATATTTCATCATAGCTTTTTAAATTATTATTTATTATGATACATTTTCCCATTAATTATGTCTGTTTTAACAAGAAATTTAACAGATTATTTTCATGAGTAAATCACTAAATGTTCTTCTTCTCACACAGAAATGAGAGGAAATGAGCAGTGATGATGATCAGTTAACAGCATGTGTTCATTGAAACTGTTCATGTAGTCACAATAAAAGCACGTTGCATCTTAAATTTCCTGCATGAAGAGGATAAAGACGTTTTTGAGCCTCTGAATGTGTCCAGTCACTCAGTAAAGGTCACGGCCAACAGGAAGGAAAATAACCAGGAAATATCAGATTCCTCATCATCATCACAGGAACATTCAGAATCTCTACGGTTTATTGATCATTATTTTATGGTTTTACTTTTGTTTTGTGCTGCAGGTTAGAATCTTTTCCTGGTGCTGCCTTCAGGGGCCATAAATGTTTGAGGACTTTAGAGTTTCACATGAAACAGTGAGTTCAACTCTGAGTTCAAGTGAATGACGTGAATTTGTTTGTTTTCGTCTCTACAGGAAGTTGGCGAAGAAGAGGAAGGAAACTCTGAGCTCCAGACAGGAAATGACTCTGATGGTCAACAACTCCCAACACACAACAATGGTGGACACACACACGCACACACTGAATGGACGCAGTGAGTACACACACACACACATAAAAAACATCATGTTGCTTTACTTACAGTGACGAGATAAGAGAGACAACTGATGAGACAGGGTGAGAAAAGACAAAGTTGATGAAGGTCAGATGAGAACAAAAGAAATAAAAGGAAGAAAAAGAAAAAAGAGATAAGAAAGGACAGATGAGGCAAGAGATGAGAGACAAGCGATGAGAGACAAACGATGACACAAGAGATGAGAGACAAGAGATTAGAAAAACGGGACAGAATGAGACACGTGAGAGCAGAAAAATGACATGAGACAAAATAACTTCTGAAACAAAGAGACAAAAGAAACAACACAGTGACGTTTTCCTCGTCCTTTTGTCCATCATACAGTCTGTCTTAAATATTGTATTAGAGACAGACAGAGAGACAGACAGGAAGACAGGTCTGTAACCTCTGTTTGCTTCCTCCTGATCTCAAAGTTTCATCTTCACAAGTGAAAGATATGATGTGACCCAACGTTTTATCATCAAGTGACGGACTGTCAGCCGGGGGGGAGAGGGGGGAGGGGAGGACGGAGGAGTCGACCTTCCCTCAGGCTTTCGCCTCCTCTGAGCTCCTCCTGCAGACACAATGTCTGATTCTGCTTCTGTTCCTTTATTCTTCTTCTTACTTCTCACGCTGCTGCTGCTGTTTTATATTTTCATATTCCTTATTCTGAAAACTTTATTTGTACAGCACTAGCTTTACAGTTTAAGAGCAACGGAAATGAAGCAACACTGTAAAACTAAATTATGAAGTGCAATTAACAAAGTACAACAAAAACTGTTTCTGTCTTGTGAGACATTAAGGTTGTTTGTTGTTTCTCTGTCCAGCTGTGTCGTCGCCGTCCTCCTTCACCCTGAAGACAAACACCATCAGCACCACCGTCCCCAACTCCTACTACCCAGGTAACAAACACACACCTAAACCTTTGGAGCTGCTTTCAGAGATCAGATACAGACTGAAGCCGGCCGAGTGTCCCGACACCCCGCCACAGTCGGCCCGAGTCAGCTGGATACATGTACTGAGATGTAGGGAGCTGACTTTTCCGTTTTCTTCTTTCTTATTCCTTTCACCTGTCTGTCTCTTTGCCTGTCTGTCTCTTTGCCTGCCTGTCTCTCTGTCTCTGTCTCTCTGCCTGTCTGTCTCTCTGCCTGTCTCTCTCTCTGCCTGCCTGTCTCTCTGCCTGCCTGTCTCTCTGTCTCTGTCTCTCTGCCTGTCTGTCTCTCTGCCTGTCTCTCTCTCTGCCTGCCTGTCTCTCTGTCTCTGTCTCTCTGTCTCTGTCTCTCTGCCTGTCTGTCTCTCTGCCTGTCTCTCTCTCTGCCTGTCTGTCTGCTGCTGATGTGTCCTGATGGCAGATCCCTTCGTACCAACAGCCATCCTAGGTGAGACACTTTTCCTTTCCTTCCTCTGTAGGACAGAAAACACATGTGCACAGGTAGACAGACAGGAAATAGGCAGACATGGAGTGGACAGACAGGTGAGACAGAGAAGAGAGAGACAGGTGAAAGGATAGAAATGAGGATGGAGAGAATGAGAAAGAGAAAGAGAGAGTGAAATTTTGGCTTCCATCCATCCCTGCTTGCTTCTCGTACGGCTGCTTTTGGTTCTTTGGGTTTTTTATTTTTTTATTTTTTAGGATTTTACTTTTTAATTTATGTTATTTTTCTCAGAATCCTCCATCTTTAATTATTATATTTATTTAGTTTTACAGATGATTTATTTTAAATTTTTTACTCTTTAGAGAGTATTTGTTTTGATTTAAGTTTCCTTTTTTGGTTGATTTCTTCTTGTATTTTTATTAATTTTTTTTTTTAATAGATCCATTTTGTGTTTATGTATTTTTGTAATTTACTTTAAATGTATTAAATGTATTTTTTATTTTTCCCTTTACTTTTATTTATTTCATTTTGATGAGTTTATAAATATTCTTTTCTTATTTTCTTTTTACAAAGATTTTTTGCATTTCTTTCATTGTATAATTAATTCAATTAATTAATTTTTTTTTTTTTTACATTTGATTTTTGTTGGTTTCTTAAATGACTGTGGGCTTCACTTCATCCCCGCATCCACAACATTCCTGCGTGTCGTGTTGACGTCACGTCTGTCTGTGACCTCCAACCTCTGCATGGACACAACACGCCCACGTGGACTGGGGGGAGAACACAAGAAAC
The DNA here is from genome assembly GCA_031216445.1 of Lateolabrax maculatus. Lineage (NCBI taxonomy): Eukaryota > Metazoa > Chordata > Actinopteri > Acropomatiformes > Lateolabracidae > Lateolabrax > Lateolabrax maculatus. The sequence continues at coordinate 406,221 of CM062210.1, forward strand.
CAATAAATAAAACAGAAACAACACAGGAGTCAGTCAGAGGTCCTGTCAGCGGCTTGTTTTGCTTTATGGACGTCTTGGTTGTGATTCTCGGATGTCTCAGATGTTTGTGGATTTCCAGATTTTCTAACATGAAATGAGCAGGAAGCCAAACTAACTCAACCCTTAAATACAGAATCAAGAAAGTTGTGTTAAGCTAACTCTCACTCAGTTGGCTGTTAAAAATATCAGACCTTTAACTTTAAACACGTATAGAAGAACAATAGTGACGTGATTTATGTGCATTTATTTTTCAGTGCATCATGTGAATAGTCACCCAAAGTAAGGCTGTAAAAACGATTACTTTCACTGCTGAACGATGAGTCAAACCAGGCTGAAAGGTGACGTCACAGCGTACGGACCACACCCAGAGTACTCCTACATCACATACAGGAGGTCGGCAAAGACAAGACATTCAGTTGGTGTAGAGTTACGCTGTCATGACAATTAAATTTCATTAGATGAAAGTCAAGATAGTTTAATATTTACAGCCATAAGTAAAAAATTAACGGAGCCCCCCAAAGTCCTGAAAGGCAACATATTTATATCTTGTACATAAATGTTAATGTCTTGTTTGTAAAAGCCCAAAAAACATAATCTTCCAGGACTTGGGGAGCCCCATACTAATTTGTGTCAGAACATATGACACTCGTCAATCTTAAATAACAACTATATTGTAGTTTGTTATTAACCATTTAGTATGTTTATACATTGATTATTAATGATATATAAAGTGAAGTGTCGTCATGTATCCTAGAAATTACATTCTATATACTGAACTGTGTTTTAGTATCCAAACCAACAACAGATGAGACTCAGCAGTGAAAACCTCTTGATTTTGTTCCAAACTTTTTAGCTGTGGCCTAACAAACACATCACGCCTCTCTTATCCACACCTGGATTCTTTCTGTGCTTCTAGGTTCGAGTTTTATGTCCGAGTGAAGGAAGGGGAAAACTAGACTGTCCCATAAACTCCTGTTTGTCCTCTCTCCTCAGGCTAGTTAATTTGTCCTCAGGCCAGGGGTTCTGACGTTAGCCGGGCTACGACTCGTACCCTCAGGTTAGCCAGGTTAGCCAGGTTAGCCAGGCGCTTGCTGTGACAGGTTTAAATGTAGCTGCTACAGTGCTAGGAGCTAATTCCTGTTTGATTCATGCAAGCTGTGTGTTAGCAGTAGACTAGCTCCAGGCTAAAGCTAAAGTTGTTGCTTATACCTGTCTCCTCTCTCTTCTTCTTCTCTTCTATCTTCTCTATGTAAAGTGCCCATTAATGGTAAGTGGTTACATTTGGGGCTAAGGGGGGACTCATGTTGGGGGGGGGTCTGTCACCACTGCGCATGGAGCCACACCCACCACCCGCTGTGATGTCATCAGTCAGCGTGGCCACGCCTCATTTTTACACCCCTGTGAAATAGTGACATCACATTTCCCGACCCCTCCCACCATTTCACCTCGAACCAATCAGGTTTCAGCTCTGCCCATCTCGCTCTCTCTGATTGGTTGCCGTTTTTTGTTGTCGTGGTAGTGTCACCCGTCGTCCGCCATCCAATCACAAACCATCACATCGCCCATCTCCTCGCCCTCGCCATGATTGGTTGGGCTGTTTGGGATAGAGAGTTTCTGATTGGTCAGTCAGCCCCCAGGCTAGCCAATAAGAACAGAGTTAGAGAGTGTAGTGGAAGGTATGTCCGCCGAGTCTTTGTTGAAATGTTCACGTCAGAGTCCTGGACCTCACAGGTTCATAAAAAACAGTCTACCAAAGAGGTTTGTTTTGTTCCAGGACTCTGAACTCTCTGCTCTTTTCACACTGCAGCTCCAAGAACCTGGACCACATCTGGACCAGTACTCATACCATGCTGTACTAGATCTGGACCATACCATGCTGTACTGGATCTGGACCAGTACTCATACCATGCTGTACTAGATCTTGACCAGCACCTGGTTCCTATCTTAAATTGAATTGTGAAACTCCTCGTTCAGATTAATGATTTGTGATCAATAGTTGCGGCAGCAGTGTGAAAAGAAACCAGCAGCAATCACCATCCTCTCCCCAGTCATGTGATTTGAAGTCACGTGATGTGTGTGCCAGTCATCTGTGTTGTCGTGGTAACAACATGGTAGCTGGATGTGGACCAGGACTTGTTATACTTAATTCTTAATAACAGAACAGATAAACAACAACAAACCTAAAGCTGAGCAGACTCTGTACGATTTTATTCAACCTCCATTTTGTTGTTTTTTAACTTCCTGTCTACACAGGAAGTGGTTGTCTTGTTGTGGAGTTTGACATATGTCACACCCCGTCAGTTTGTTACATTTATCATTAAGTAACAAGCTATATTATTACAAATTATTTTATCAGTAAATTATATATTATATTACATAGTTGGGTGAAAAGATGTGTTTTTATTGTTGATAAATCAGCTTCCAGAATTTACATTTGCAAACATTTTGACAAAAAATAGAAAGGCAGCGTTAGTTTGGGCAACTCAGGAGGAGTGTGCTGTTTCTACTACAATCAACTAGCTCAGTGATAGTAACAAAGCTTTATGAAAATCATATCAGTATTTTAAGATGATCAACTTAAAAGCTCCAGTACTTGGATCAAGTAACTGAGGAAAAGGTAGATTCAACCAAAAGGGGATTACAAACCTAAATTCAATCTTTTTCTGTTAGTTATTTATAACTTTACTTTCAAATGTTGAAAGCTACATCCATCATTTCATCAGTCCATTTTCTGCCCCTTATCTGGCGCCGGGTCGTGGTGGCAGCAGGCTAACTTCCCTAACATCCCTGTCCCCAGCATCAATTTCCAGCTCCTCCTGGGAGAGATATTCCTACCAGTTGGACGTGCCTGGAAAACCTCCAAAGTAAGGCACCCAGGACAATCTTAATCAGATTCCCAAACCACTTCAACTGGCTCCTTTCGACGCGAAGGAGCAGCGGCTCCACTCCGCGCTCCCTCCGGATGTCCGAGCTCCTCATCCGGTCTCTAAGGCTGAGCCCGGGCACCCTGCAGAGGAAACTCATTTCAGGCGCTTGTATCTGCGATTTCATTCTTTCTGTCATGACCTAAAGCTCATGACCAGAGGTGGGGGTTGGAATGTAGATCGACTGGTAAATCGAATGCTTTTCCATCTGGCACAGCTTCCTTTGAAGAACTTCCGTCCGTTACAATGGACGCCGCACCAATCCTACTATCCATCTCATGCTCCATTTTACCCTCACTCATGAACAAGAACCCAAGATTCTGTAACTCCTTCACTTGGAGCAGTAACTCACTCCCAATGTGACCGAGGTCTTAGATTTACTGACCTGCATTGCTCCTCTGAGTACCTCAGAGAACTCTGCCAGGGATATGGCTGAGGCCAAGTCAGCTAACTCTGCCTCCTCTGCCAAGGACAGGTTGGTCAGGTTTAGGAGATCCTCAAAGGGCTGTTTCCACCTTTTGACAATATATAAGACAGGGTCAGCAGTTCTCCTTCCCCTACTGAACACAGCCAGAGCCAAGCTCTGCTTCCCCTCCTGAGTCGTCAGTTTGCCAGAACGTTCTTGAGGTCAACCGAAAGTTCTACTCCGCCCAAACTCTTCCCATGCCTGGGTTTTGCTTGAGCAACCACCACATCTGCAGCCCTTCTGGCCTCCTGGTACCTGTCTGCTGCTTCAGGAGAACCCTGAGCCAAGGCCTCCTTCAACTTGACAGCTTCTTTCACTGCTGGTGTCCACTAGCATATTCCTAGGTTGCCGCCAACACAACAGGCACCGATGACTCCTAGCAGCCGCCTCCACAATCGACGCCTTGAACTTGCCCCGTTGGATTCCATGTCCCCAGCCTTCCACGGGTGCATGAGAAATTCTGAGTTGAATTTTGGGCTCTTTTTGGCAGATTCTTATAGGGTCCCCTTCCCTGGGACTAATTTGTCTTGAGACCATACCAGGACCTCCCAGGGTCACAGGGATACCCCCTACTCCCTCCACTATGTAAAGGTGGAGATCCTTGGAGTGGGAGCTACATGTAATTAGAATTCAAAAAGCTACATCTCATTAGATTTTATAAAGAATTTGGTAGAATTAAGATATAATGAGCAGATTGATCCTGGATCCAGATTCAGTAAAATGCTATCAAGCCCCAGCGCTACTTTCTACAGTTTATAACAGCTGATGTGTTCGGAAATCCAATCGACATCTTCTCATACTGCCCAAAATTTCTGACCTGCCAGAAATCTCAAATCAATCTGGTGGAAGTTCAGTCTGATTCTGAAATAAATTGAGGACGACCAAACCAGGTTTGATGTGTACAGAGTCTGCCCAGAATTAGGTAAAAAACAAAGAACTTCACCTTGTTTTAATTACTATGATTGAACCTAAATTACCTGATATTATGATAAATCAATTCATATTCACACAGATTTGATTCACTCACAACAAATATAAGACTTGTTTGTAAACAGGTCTGGGTTCTGACCCAGGTCATTCTGGTCCAGTCCAGGCCATCAAACATGAACATACTTCATACCATACTTCGCACCAGTACACCACAGCAGATTCCTTGTATGTGAAAACCTACTTGGCAATAAACCCAATTCTGATTCCAATTCCGATCTACATCACACGGTACTGAGCTACTGTTTGTCTGTCCGTCCAGTCTCAGGCTGACCTGTTTATTGTTATATTCTGTCTTCTGTCCCTCCTCCTCCTCCTCATCCTTCTCCTCCTCTCCCTCCCACAGACGACAGTCACACTATGACCAGTGAAACCAGTAGCCTGGTCCAGTCCCACTATAAGCAGCGGGAGTCTGAGCGGGAGGCGCTGCCATATCAGACGGGTCAGCTACACCCGGCCATCCGAGTGGCTGACCTGCTGCAGCACATCACCCAGATGAAATGTGCCGAAGGTTACGGCTTCAAGGAGGAGTACGAGGTGAGGGGGATGCACACACACATCACACACACACACATCACACACACAAGCACACACCTGTGGGGGCGGGGCTACACAAAAGGGAGAGTGTTAAGGCCTTTTTACATAAAGCGCCATTTAGGGCAATCAATTTAAAAGCATCAGCGAATTAAATAAAACGCATACAAAGTGAAATTTCACATTTATCTTATTTGTTCTGGTGTCAATCGACCTGTGATGACATAGTTTCAGCCAATCACAACAGGCGACATGAGCTGGTAGTTCAACTATTTACATACAAACTGAAACAGCTGTTGTGTAAAACTTAAACTTCATTAACTTACATTTATGTTGCAGTATTTGTAAAAACTGTTTTGTTTCACATGATAGTCGTTTGTTTGTAACCTGTTCTATGAAAAGATTTGGCACAAATTCAGTTGAAGATGCATCTGCTTGAGAGACAATTTTCAAAAACACCAGTTGAAAATGAGGTGATTAATGCAAATATTTAAAGAGTTCAGGTGTCTTGCGAGACGCTTCAGAGTTTTCTGTTTTCGAGTTGTTAAATTGCTGCTAGGTGGTTAACACTGTGTGTCACTATAGCCCCTTTCACACAGGCAGGTTACCCGGACATTGTCCGGACATGCTGTATGTGTGAATGCAAATGTCTGGACTTTAACTGGCCAGCTCCCGAGTACAAAGTCTGCGTAATGTCCGGGTGAGCCCATGTGTGAATGCAGCAGGTAATTCACGGCAAGCGAGTGGGCGTGTTGACTACCAGCAGTCAGCTGCTGTGTTTTATAAATGCGGCTGCGCTGATAAACGCAGCAGCTACGAGCTGCATAGTTTAGAGGGAAGACTTCCTGTAAAATAAAAGCTGTTTTATTTCTGGTGAAAATCTTAAAAACAGACAAACAAAAACAGAACATTACAAACCGCAGAAACTTGTTGCGTCACGTCCTGCCTCCTGTAGCCCTCGCCTAAACCAAACAGACTATTTCCAGTTAGTGTGAACGCGTCTGACAGGACGCCTCCTGCTGGGTGCTGCTTGTATGAGACGGCCGTAGGACTACGTGGTTGCTAATTCATTTATAGGGTGTTGTGTTGACTGCTGTGTGTTTCATGTTTGCTACGGTGCTGCTGATTGGTCGATGCTCAGGCTGGTTGTTAGGGTGGTGTTATGTAATTGTTTTTTATTTTAGTCAAACTTTATTGTAAATTTGACTCAAACAAATAAACAAAAACAGATCACCGTTGCTAAAGTGTTACTATGGTTACTGGTTGCTAGTGATAATTCCTTTCATTGTTGATTTATCTGTCAGCCATTTTTTATTATATGGGTTCAACTATTAAAATATATATAGCAACAATCCAAACACACCCTCACCACTACAATTGTCCAGAACTGTAAAACTTGCTCAGTGCGAGGCGTTTTCTGAGGTCGTGTTTTGTCCAACTAACAGTCTGAGGTTCAGTTTAGAATGACAGAGAATCAGATTGATAAATAACTTAAATAATTAACTGATTATTTAAAATATTGTTCAGCACTAATCAGCAGCAGCGACGAGAGAGAAGGAAGAAGAAGAAAACAGTAAACACACCAGCAGTGTGTGTGAGTGTGTGTGTACTCCACATGTTTACCCATTTTCATCAGTAGAGAAACTTACTAATGGATGTTACTTACCTGAACACACACACACACACACACACACACACACACACACACACACACACACGTGGACATACATTATAGATCTTCCCTCCAGCTAATGGGCCAAAACAGTGTGCATTTGTGTGTGTGAGTGGGTGTGTGTGTGTGTGTGTGGGGGGGGGGTGTGTGTGTGTGTGTGTGTTGGTGTGTGTGTGTGTGTGTGTGTGTGTGTGTGTGTGTGTGTGTGTGTTCAGGTCTGGTTGCCTGCTAGCGGGCTGCCCTCAGGGCTAATCCATTATACATACTGAGTACACACACACACACACTCTGAGTATTTTCACCCTCCATTTGCAGAAAGTTAGCAGTGAGGAGTTCTTCCACTGTCTGTCTCTCTGTCTGTCTCTCTGCCTGTCTGCCTGTCTCTTTGCCTGTCTGTCTGTCTGTCTGTCTCTTTGCCTGTCTGTCTGTCTGTCTGTCTCTCTGTCTCTCTGTCTGTCTGTCTGTCTGTAATAATATGAACAAATACACATCAAATATTTATCCATCAAATGGTGAAATAATATAATAAAGTTGTATAATAATAACATTTTTATTTGTCTTATATTTCTAACGTGCAGTGAAAAGTTGACCTGGCTCATGTTCAGTAATATTAATTAGGGCTGTCACGATTCTCCCGATTCTTATCACATATTTTTCTTGGTTCATTAAAAACACATCATTGGTTTTGTGCTTTGACGGCTGTCGTCTACATTTTCTGATTCTTATTTCTAGTGTGATATAACCACCATGTTGTTTATTTATTTTACAGTTCAACTCCAGCAGCGGTGTCTCAAAAAGAGCATCTGCATGCTGCCAGTGAGCTGCGGTGTGTCGTATTCAAAGGGTTTTTTTTCACTCAGTAAATTGGGCGATCCTTTTGATTAATTGAAAGCTCATTTTGATCAATTTTTTATTTAAAATCAAAATCGTGACGACCACTATTAATTCAAATTATGTTGCATTTCTCTGAGACAAAGACAAAAAATATTTATTAAATGTTTATATTTTTTATGTTTTTCGTAAAATGGAAACATATTCATTCTTTAAAAGACTATGTGTTGAACAGTGTGTTGCTTGTATTCAACCGTCACATGACAACAACACTCTCAGATCTTTTTGACTTGAAGTCTGTTGTGACTATTTTCATGGTTGATTAGTGAGTCAATTATCGATTAATAATTTTTGTCTGTAAAAACATCAGAAAATGGTTAAAAAAGTGACATCTTCATTGACATTTAGTTTAAAGACTGAAGAAACCAGAAAAGATTCACATCGGAGGAGCAGAATTTTGGCATTTGTTCTTAAGAAATGACTGAAAATGATGAATTGATCTTCAGAATGGTTGATTGACTCATAAACTAATCGACTGGTTGTTGCAGCTCAGACGGTTCAGTTACTGTTCAACCTTTGATTAATAACAAGCAGCTTCTAGTCAGGAAACAACGAGTTTCTCCTCTATTTAGTTTTTTAACTAGAAACGACACAGACGAGGAACCATCAGATGCTCAGAGCCTTGATCAGACTGGTGGTACTGGTGATACTGTTGGTAATGGTGGTAATGGTGATGCTGGTGGTAATGGTGATACTGGTGGTAATGGTGGTAATGGTGATACTGGTGGTAATGGTGGTAATGGTGATGCTGGTGGTAGTGGTGATTCTGGTGGTAATGGTGATGCTGGTAATACTGGAAACACTCACACACGTTTAAATGTGTTGAAAAATGTTTGTTTTCTGTAATCTAACTACACATGAACACTTTATTATTACATGATCATATGATGAATTCAATGTTTCATTCACGTTTAATCACATCTGGTTTATTGTTAGTTTGCAGAGTCACAAGCTGCTCAGATGCCTCATTGTTTATTTTATTTATTTAAATTTTCATAATTTCTCAGATTATTGATTTAACCTTTGAACAAATTCAATAATGAACTATTAAATCATGTGTGCAGCACTGATTCATATCTATAGAAGAGGATTAGGGCCACAGGATTCTGACTTTATTCTCAGGATTTTCAGGAAAAGATCAGGAGTTTCAAAATAAATGTCTTGTGGCTTGAATCCGTCTCTGTAGATTGTAAATCAGACTCCTATCCAATGATTGATTTATTAATTGATTACTGATGTTAAGTGCTGCAGCAGTGAGTTGAGTAGATCTGATGATTGTTATCTCCCTCCATGCTTCTCCTTTACTAATTAATCTGATTGGACAGCTTAACGAGGTAAGACGCCTTCTTGGTTTTCAGATTCTTAACATCCTGTTTTCTTGTCAACTAGATTTGAGACTCACACACACACACACACACACGTTAGCACTGTAGATGAATGTCTGTTAGCTTAGCCTCAGTTTGTATCAGTTACATTCGAGTCGCAGACGTGACGTCAGATTCTCTGAGAGATGTTTGACAAACCCAGAAGAAGGTTCAACTGCCAAACACTGGAAAATATTTTGACGGAATATTTTTTCCTCCCGATGGTTCAAAGAGACTTTCAGAACATCAGGAAGTGTTTTTAAAACATCTTTTAGAGAACTGGATGGTTACCATAGTGACTCGGACAATGTTAACACTGCAGAGACAAACTGAGGCTGAGGTTCATCGTGTTTCTCTAAAGCCAGATCAGCATGTTTTATTCACATGTTTTTCAATCAATAATGTTAGAAGGATTTTTTTTCATAGCAACACACCTCCACATTAAATGTACAAACCAACACAAACCTGATTAACTCATAATTAATGAACGACCATCAATGACAAATGTTCGTACAAGAGTATTGATGATTCAGCTTAATTACGAGTATTTCTTCACTGTTTTACTTTACTTTGAAATGCTGCAGTTCATATTGTTATTAAGTGGTTAAAGTTTTTTCAGAAATTATTGGAATTCCCAAAAAACAGTTCAGCAGATCTGGACCTGTGGTGGCCCTTGGGGATCTTAGGGACCAGGAACAGGTTTTCACAGTCCTTCCTCAGTTTTTACAACTACTAACTAATTTCTAACTAGTGATTTAATAAATCAGGTAGGATTGAGACTTTTACATCTAAATTAACGTCCGCTACATTCAAACAGTTCACACACTGCTGGTCTGTCACCGCCAGCTAAATCTCTCTGAATTTAATGATCGAAAATCTGTTGCTTGGAAACATCTGTAGCACCGTCCAATCAGCAGCCATCAACTGTGTAAACAGGAAGTCACTGCAGCATCACAAGCTAGCACAATTTCCAAACACGACAGTTTTAGAGGCTAAAAGATAAATTAAACATATTTGTAAATGTAGGTGTGAGTTTTATTTCTGTCTGCAGACATGGAGAAATCTGTTTCACAGTTATTGTTCAAACATAAACATTGTTTATAAACCGAGGGAAACATCTGATTATGCTAAGCTAACTGATATAATGAACTAATTTAGTCTTTATTATAAGCATAATGTTTTATAATTGGAGGCCTGTTGTTTTAGTGAAATGTGACTTAAAGATTCCAGATTGAATAATTATTAAACACATTTATCAGGTTTCAGGTCCGATGTGTCGACCGTCCTCCATATTAGCTCTTTGACACTAAATGGCTCACAACAGCTACACCTGCAGTTAATGACTGTAAATATTCAAAATAACTAGTTTGTTTTTATTTTGTGATGATAAAACTCCATTTAGTGAACACTGACTTAGCACGAAGCTAACTTAGAACAGAACAGCTGCAGACAGAGGATCCACGGTTTACCTGGTTTACGCTCAGATTCACAAAGTGTCATCAGAGCTATTTGCGGGATAGTTAGCATGTTAGCATTAAGTCGAGATACTTCATCATCATCATCATCATCAGTTGTCTGTCAGTCTGTCTATATGAACGCCTGATGTCCTCATAAATGTCTTTCTGTGATGTCAAAGACAGTGAGACAGAAACCAGGAAAACACACTCACACACACACACACACACACACACACACACACACACAGTCAGAGTCGCTGCCAGCAGTCATTAGTTCATTTATTCCTTCTATTCTTTTCTCTCTTTTATTTTTTTTCTCCTTTTGTTCCTTGCTGTCAGTCATGTAGAGCTGTGTGTGTGGGTGTGTGTGTGTGTGTGTGCGTGTGTGTGACATCACTCACCTCTCAACTTGATGGATGTCTAAAGCTGTTAGACTGCTGTCACACACACACACAAATACACACATGCACACACATCTGTCTGCAGGCATTTTAATGAGCGACCCAGGAAACCTGCTGTGGATCAAAGTGTGTGTGAGCTTCCTGATCACACTCAGCAGTACTGAAACGTAGATATAGATAGATGGATAGATATGGTTCAAGTTTTGATTGACACATAAGGAAACATATTTAATGAACAAGTAAAACGCAAAACAACCACAGAGACAAATTTGATAATTTGGTTAAAATGAACTTTCAGCCGTTAGCAGACTTGTTTCTTATCTGACCTGCAGTAGAGTGACACATCCAGTGGAGCTCTGAGTGTTAATATGAGTCAGTCTTCACTCCTAATGTGTTGATTTTCACTGACTCTCTGATTTAATATTAAAGGTTTTTGTTTCTTCTTTGCCCACGAGATAAACACAGAGTGAAAGTGTTGTTTCCGCACAGAGCAGTCGGAGTACTTTTACTCTGTTTGAACGCAGTAAAAAACAACATCAGTGTGTGTTTGGACGCCTCCGGCTTCTCCCTGAGCCTCCTCCTCATAATTGGACTTAATCATCTGCTCTGACCATAAAACTAACGGCTGTGTGTGTGTTCAGGGAGAGAACAGAAAATCAAACACATCCTCTGCATAATTCATGAAGTCATTCACTGAGTTTCATCACTCTGGATCTCTACTCCTTTTAAACAATCTCTGTCTTTTTGTCTTTTCAGAGTTTTTTCGAAGGACAGTCCGCTCCGTGGGATTCGGCCAAAAAGGATGAGAACCGCATGAAGAATCGCTACGGAAACATTATCGCTTGTACGTACCCACACACATCAGCTGATAAATGGCTGATTTGAACCTGTTTGACTGTGTTTCAGAGGTGAACGCCAGGCTTGACGGCACTGTGGAAGCCTGGTTCTGGTAGAGAAACATGTAGCATCAGCCAGAGATACAGTAGAAACAGACCATTAGTAACCCTAATATATTCTAAATAACACAATATGTGAGGCTGGGAGAACACTAGACGACAGAGTTGCTAGAGGTGTGCCTGTATATTTATATATTTTCCTATATTCCCCCCAAATTGTTTGTGTGAGGTCCAGCAAACGACAGTTCACCTTGTGAACGAAACAAATACTGTCGAACTCTGTTTAAAGTTCCAACAGAACAGCGTCAGCAGCAGGACTCGTCTTTAACTAGAACGTGCTAACAGGAACTTGGAATCTGACTCGTGACCTGTTGGTCCTGACTTGGCACTTTACTTGGGACTTAACTTGGTGATTGTTGGTCCTGACTTTGGGCTGGACCAGGGTCTTGAATCGGGACCTGTCTTGGGATTTCACCTAGAACTTGACTTTGGACATGTTGGTCTTGACTTGGGACTTGTTGGTCTTGGCTTGGGACTTGTTGGTCTTGACTTGGGACTTGTTGGTCTTGGCTTGGGACTTGGGTTCGCTCTGGCCTCGTCACTCTGTGTTACTGTTCTTCTGTCTCCACGTCTGTTCACTGCTCTCTAGCCATGGACTTCTTCACTGTTCTCCAGACCTGTCATCTTCATACTTTTCACCAGATGTCCTCAGACTTTCCCTCCTCTCCCCATCACCTGACTGCCCCACCCATCTCCACACCTGCCCCCACTTCTCATCAGCCCTGCACTTACCTGGTTCACTCTGCCCACTCCTCACCTGCAGCTCAGTCCCTCATCAGCCACTCAGCTTATGGGCTAGTTCCTCTGTTCATTTGTCAGTTCATTGTGTTTTGTTCGTATTTGGATTCGTACCGTGTCAAGCTTCTGTTTCTCCCCTGTGACCCGTTCTTTTACCTGCCTGCTCTGGACTGTGTTACATTTTTGACTTTCAGTTTGCCTCACCCTCTCATAAGTTTTTGTTGTACACTTTTTTTGTTTCAATAAACTGCCTGAACCGTACCTGCCGGCCTCCTCTCCTCTCTGCATTTGGGTCCTAGCCCTGTTTCCTGCAATGCACTGTGACAGGACTTGTTGGTCCTGACTTGGGACTTGATGATCCTTGTCACACGTTTAGTGCCGTGTATTTTGTTTGACACGTTTAGTCTGATACAGATGAGATGACAGAATCACAACAGATGAGCTGCATATTGAGGAAACTTACTGCAGCAGATAAACCAATTGTAATGGCTATCTATCAAAAAGGCCACGGATGCACCAGTTCAGTTGGATTGTACTCAAAGTAAAAGTAGGTAGAAGTCCATTGTCCAGACAAGATTCACGTTTGGGTTGATTTATTTTCCAGTTCAATAACAAACATACATGTGTTCAGGAATGTGAATTCTAACGCTGCAGACGTTTTCTACAGGAGACTTAATTTTCATGCTGAATGATTCTAAATGAGTCTAAACATTTCTTTGTGTAGTTTACAGCACTCACACATTGTGATGTGTCTACATTATGAACCATGACTTACAGACAGTTGAATAAGTGAAGCGGATCATCTTCAGCTCCACAAAGAGACGGCGTTAAAAAGCTCTGAAGTTTTTCATATTAAAGATTGTTTGTAGAAATTCTTCTCTGGGTCGATCACGATATGGGAAACACTGCACTTTAAGGATGCGTTGCTATGACAACCGCTGCAGATTTCCAGACTTGTGTCAAATGATCAAGAATCAGATGAAGCTTACTGAGTGCACGAAGATGTGAAGCAAGTATTAAAGTCGTCTGACAGTAAACACACAGCTGAAGGCGCCTGGTGGTGTTGTTTTCTCCTCACACAGCTCCAGGTCCACAAACACATCACGGAACTGCTGAGCTAACGTGCTAAGGCCTGCAGCCGCTGGCTAACGTCAGGACACACACATCTATACACACGCATCAACACACATCAACACAAACACAAACACACTGGTGTTGTCATTATGCTAATGAGGTGTGATGGAGGCAGCTGTGAGCTACGGTGGCCTGCAGGGACACACTTCATATTCACACCAGCCAGTAACACACATCTTTCTCTGTAACCAGAGTGTGTGTATGAGTGTGTGTGTTG
>CM062210.1:425000-440000 GCA_031216445.1 Lateolabrax maculatus
AAATATGCTTTCCAGTCAGTATCTGTCTTTGTATTTCAGAGGGGTGTGGCAGAGATCAGGGAGATCCGTCAGTTTCATTTCACCGGCTGGCCTGATCACGGTGTGCCGCTTCACGCCACCGGCCTGCTGGGCTTTATCCGCCGCGTCAAAGCCAAAACCCCGCCCACCGCTGGCCCCACCGTTGTCCACTGCAGGTACACACGTTTAACATTAACCAGTAATATTAAAGCTACGTTTTATAAGCTGAGAAGTTTTAAGTATTCAGCTTTAAATAATATATGTGTGTGTGTGTGTCAGTGCGGGGGCGGGGCGTACAGGTTGTTTCATAGTGATCGACATCATGCTGGATATGGCCGAGAGAGAAGGCGTGGTCGACATCTACAACTGTGTCCGAGAGCTGAGAGCACGAAGGGTTAACATGGTCCAGACTGAGGTACACACACACACACACACACACACAAACAACATATACACACTGTACACAACATAAAAAATACTCACAATCAAAGTTATGAGTAAATCAGACATGAGAGTCAGAAGTACAAGGTGTGTTAAGTATGTGAAGGGACTTTCTTAGATTATGAGACACTAAGTCAAAATTACAAGATATGTCAAAATGATTAAATACTGAGTCAACTTTACGAGGAGTAAAGTAAGAAGATATAAATAACAACTAAACAACTAAATAACAAGATAAGTCAAAAGAATTGTGATTTTCACAATTACAAGATATTGAGGTGAAACCGTCGAGGTAAAGATTATGATACACAGAATTATGAGATACTAGGTCAAAATAACAATAACGAGATCCAGAGTCACAGTAACGAGATCCTGACTTTCAGTTTTTGGCGTCCGTAAATGACACGTAAACAAACAGTATTACACAGTGTAACATGAGTAGAGTCTCCACAGTTCTCGTATTTGACGGCTGCATCAGTGATGTCATCAAACAGTGACTGACAGGATGCGACAGAAATGGACGCACAATGACCTTCTGTCTAACTTTTAATGTCACTCATCTGCTTTTTTCTGTCCATCCTCCTCCTCCCCCTCCTCCTCCTCCTCTTCTTCTTCCTCTGTGTGTTGACATAAATCATTTATGAAGTGACATTTCAGCAGCACTCGTCCTGTCAAACCCGACAGGAGGAGGAGGGGTGAGGGAGGGAGGTGGACGAGGGAGGAGGAGTTGAGGAGGAGTATCTCTGTGTCCATCTTTCAAAGCGTCTCCCCCCTCTGTCCTCCAGGAGCAGTATGTCTTCATCCATGACGCCATCTTGGAGGCTTGTCTCTGCGGCGACACGGCGATTCCAGCCAATCAGCTGCGGTCGGTTTACTACGAGATGAACCGATTGGATCCTCAGACCAACTCCAGTCAGATCAAAGAGGAGTTCAGGGTAACGTATTGATCGATGTATTGGTATTCGTGTTGATGTTTGGCTACATTTTAAATACTGTTGTTGATATTTGTATAAGTTTTGATATTAATTTGTACTTTAGAATATTATATATGTCTGAAAGTACCGCTTTCTACTGAGGCACACTTTATAACAGCTTTATTATTGACTAATAAATACTGACTAATGTTTTATAGATCAGTTATAAGCCATTAATAAGAACAAGTTTGGGGTTTTGACTGACTGTAATAAACATTTACTCTGCAGTTATAAATGTTAATTCATTAATAAAGTGTATTAAACATAAATGTTACAGTTAAGTTAAAAGGACTTAAGTTTAAATAATTATAAATAATAAAACATTATCACTAAAAAGTAATAAATGTCTCAGTAACCATTGATAAAGGCACCTTATCAGAAAGTTATTAGTTATATTTATTTATTTATTGAAAGTGATCAGAGTGTTTGTGTTCATGCTCGTTCTTGGCATTGATTTTTATTATAAATAATATTGGTGATGATGTTGATGATGGTACTGATGATGTTGATGGTATTATTGGTTTTGACTGTATTGACGGTATTGGTGATATTGATGGTATTGATCTTGTTTAGTAATAATATTTATGACGGTATTGGTGATAGTGATGATATTGACGAGATTGATGGTATTGGTGATATTGATGGTATTGATGGTATTGGTTATATTGGTGATATTGATGGTATTGATGGTATTGGTGATCATACTGATGATGGTATTGGTGTGTGCATGCTAAGACTCTGAACATGGTGACGCCCACGCTGCGGGTGGAGGACTGCAGCATCGCTCTGTTGCCTAGAAACCACGAGAAGAACCGCTGCATGGACGTGTTGCCTCCGGACCGCTGTCTGCCGTTCCTCATCACCATCGATGGGGAGAGCTCCAACTACATCAACGCTGCGCTGATGGACGTATGTAACACACCGACACTTTCGAGCTTATCACATGATCTTCTCAGCAACCGTTTTCGGCCTAAATGTTGTTATTATTGGATTTCATCACTCTTATTATTATTCTTAGACTTACGTTTATTTGGGGGATAACTACAGTTCCCATGATTCTTTGGGTATTTCCTACTTTACTTTAAGGGTAAGAAGTCAATTTATCCTGGTAGTATTTTTTGTTATATTTGTTTAAATTCTCACATCCCGACAGCAATCAATAAATCAAATTTCCTGACACAAAAAGAAAGAAATCTGGTCTCTGTATCTATATAAGACAATGATTGGACGGCCCACCTGCCTGTCTACCTGTGTGTTTACATACCTGCGCCCAGTCTTCCTGACAGCTTACATTAATAAGCAGTAAGTTACTGCATCAAACTTTAAATAGTTTCCCAATGCTTACATGCTAGTTTGACAGCTGCTGGTTGTTTGCGTTAGTTGTGAGTCAGTTCAAAGATGGAAACATAATATGCTGTTTATTCACCTGTGTGATGTCATTTCCTGCTGCGTCACCATATATCGGCGTGTGTTAACTGATGCAGAGCTACAAGCAGCCGTCGGCGTTCATCGTTACCCAGCATCCTTTGCCCAACACGGTGAAGGACTTCTGGCGTCTGGTCCTCGACTACCACTGTACCTCCATTGTCATGCTGAATGATGTCGACCCCGCACAGGTAAACACACACACACAGACACACACACACACACATTACACAATAATAGAAGATATAGTTATATATACAGCAGCTGTTCATCATGGTTCAGTTATCAATTACAATCAATGATATATTATAATAAATGATTGTCAGTGAGATCAATAAACATTTATTTTATTATCAAATCTGTCCCGACTGTGGTGAAGCCATCATTGAAATGAATGGAAAGAAATGACTCTGTGTCTGTTACCTTCTCTGTCTGCCTCTACATGTCTGCCTGTCTGTCCCTCTGTCTGTCTGTCTGTCTCTCTGTCTATCTCTCTCCATGTCTCTCTGTTTGTCTCTCTGTCTGTCTGTCTCCCTGTCTGTCTCCCTGTCTCTCTCTGTCTCTATCCATGTCCCTCTGTCTGTCTCTCTGTCTGTCTCTCTGTCCCTCTGTGTTTCTGTGTGTCTGTCTGCCCATCTGTCTCTCAGCTGTGTCCTCAGTACTGGCCCGAGAACGGCCTCCATCGTCTCGGCTCCCTGCAGGTGGAGTTTGTCTCTGCAGATCTGGAGGAGGACGTCATCAGCCGCATCTTCAGGATCTACAACACAGCCAGGGTGCGTTTGATTTACACTCTGCCACATCCCTGTACGGTTGATGTTACAATGATTAGCACCAATTAAAGACGGGGACACAAATTAGGTCTGTTCCAGTCTGGGTCGGGTGGACCGGGTCAGGACCGGTCTGGAACACCCTTTATACTGGATGAGCTGATGTTAACCAGCAGACGTTAACCTGACAGTGGGAGCACAGCAGGATCCACCTGTTTGACTCTGACCCCCTTTACGCCTTCAGGTATTCAGGGTGTGTTTGATTTCTGTCTGGTAAAGTTCAGCTCTGCTTGTGTTTGATCCAAACCTCCATTTCTTTCCTGTTTCACCAAATTTAGATCAGAATGCATTAGATTTGAACCTCTTCACCTCCCCATCGGGCTGAGTTTAGGTTTCACTGCGTTTGATTCGTGCCTCATTTCCTCCCTGTGTCTCACAAAATTTGTGCTGTGTTTGATCCCGACTCTCCTCCCCACACGCCTCGCTGTGGCAGGTCGGATTTAGCTCTCAGTGCGTTTGATTTGAACCTTTTCTCCTCCCTGTCGGCTCACATTTATGTTCGAATCTGTTTATCTTCCATCTTTGTTCCCTTACCACCTTCTTATCCTTCCTTCTGTTTACCTCACTCACCTCCTTTATTCCTTTCTGTACCTCCTTACCTTCTTTCATTCTTCCTTTCCTTCCACTTTCTTTACACCCTTCCCTCCTTGCATGTGTTACTTACCTCCTCCTTTTCTTCCCTATCTTCTTCTTTCCATTCTGTACATGCTCATTTCCTTCCTTCTATCCTTTTTATTCTGTTCCTCTTCCTTTCCTCCTTCCTTCCTCTCTCTATCTCCTTATTTCCTCCCTGCCACTTTATTTTCCCCTCCCTCCTTCCTCCTCGGCTGTACGTCCTTCTCTACTTCCCTGTGTCCTTCTTTACTTTCCATACCTATTTTGTTACTTCCGGTCAGGGTGCGTTTGATTGTATTCTCCTCCTGCCCTTCATGTTGTACTTTGGGGTGAGGTGAGTTTGCTTTGACCCCCCTGTCCTCCCTGTGTCCCCCAGCCACAGGACGGGTACCGCATGGTGCAGCAGTTCCAGTTCCTGGGCTGGCCGATGTACCGGGACACGCCCGTCTCCAAGCGCTCCTTCCTCAAGCTGGTTCACCAGGTGGATAAATGGCAGGAGGAGTACGACGGAGGAGAGGGACGCACCGTGGTCCACTGCCTGTAAGATACTGCAGTACTGGAGAATACTGCTAATAATACTGTAATATACTGATACTACACTACAACGTTACTGATACAATATACTGATACTACAATACTACTGATACTGCAATATACTAATACTACAGTACTACTGATACAATATACTGATACTACACTACAATACTACTAATACTATTGATACACTGATACTACAAGTACACATAATACTGAGCCGATGGTTCCTTATCAGTTCATCAATGATGTTTTGTCTCCATCTCGTGGTGAGAAAGTGGAACAACCATTTTTCTCACTCTGTGTGTCCTCCTCTCTCTTATCCCCCCCTCCTGCCCTCTCACCCCCCAGTAATGGAGGAGGTCGTAGTGGGGTTTTCTGCAGTATCAGTATCGTCTGTGAGATGTTGCGACAGCAGCGATGCGTTGACGTTTTTCACGCTGTTAAAACGCTGAGAAACAACAAACCAAACATGGTGGACCTGCTGGTAACTAACAAACACACACACACACATATAAAACACATTATAAAACAAAACATTATTAATATTATTAATAATATTATTATCATTTTATTGTTTTTTTGCTAAAAATTATATTATTCCTGTACAAATATAAGTAAATAAATAGTTTATGAATGATAAAGATACGTATTTTATTTTATAAATATTTTTATTATCTGTATTTTTTGTTATTTTTTATTATTTTCATTATCTACAGTAATTATTATATTATTATACAGTTATACATGTTATTGTTCCTTAACTATGAAATCCTGACTTTTGACCTGTGTTGACCTCTGACCTGTGTTGACCTCTGACCTGTGTTGACCTCTGACCTCTGTGTCTCGACAGGAACAGTATAAGTTCTGTTATGAAGTTGCTCTGGAGTATCTCAACTCTGCTTAGCCTCAACAACAGACACTCCTTCACCATCCTCTTCCTCCATCAGTGATAATGCTGCATACAGTCTGACAGGAGTAAGGAGATGAGGAAGAGGAGGGAGAAGAGGGAGAATAGGGATAGGAGGAGGAGGGAAAAGAGGGAGAGGAAGAAGAGGAGGTCTACTACTGACTGACGGTGAAGAGGAGGAGGAGGAGAAGAAGAGGGAGGACAACTGACATAAGTGAAGTGAGGAAGAGGAGGAAGATGTTTTTGCACTGTCTAGTTTGGACACACTGAACTGTGTTACTCACCATGTGTCACTTTTCCGTGTCTTTAATTGTTTTTGTCGTATTGATGAAACTAAAGGAACTAAAACACCGTCAGACGTGAAGAGAGAAGCTTCAACGCGGTTTTTGTTTTCTTACGTCAGAGTGGAGCATCCCGTTCAGCTGACTCCCAGGATCCACCTGGACCTGAACTCATCTCTTACTTCCCTGTTTCTTTGTGTTTCCTCCTCCAGGATCAAACTGCTGGCTGTAACTCTGTTAGTGTCATTTCCCAAAGAAGTTTCCTAACATTTTGCCAAACAGTTAAAATTGTCTAAACAAAGTGTTCGGGTGATATGCCCAACTTAAAATCCGCCAAAGTAAAAAAACATCTGCAGAGCATTTCTCATAATTACGAGAAAACATTTCATTAATAATTGCAAAGATTATGCAGAACAACATATTTAAAAATGTGCATCAATCAGGGGATGTCGTCTGTGAACACAGGATTTACGGGGCTGATTGGCATGAAAAACACAGGTTTGGTCCTTTTTAAGATCACAATGGGCTATAAAAGTAAAATAAATATTGTAAAAACTCACATGTGGAATTAAAATGGTAAATTATCAGAATTAGTGTTGATGAGTGTTTTCATGTTTCCGTTGGCATCAACGGGATGATTTCAGATTTCAAACAACGACGTCGCATCTGATTGGTTGTGGAGCAACATGACATCAGAGCTCAGAATAATCATCAGGTTTAAATTAGTGCTGAAACGTTCCATTGATCAACTAACTAGTTGATCAATTAACTAGTTGACTCAATTAACTAGTTGATCAACAGAGTGTTCACTACACTGTTAGATAATATAATCAGTTAGTCCTCATCCTAAAAGCCTTTTCCCCTTACTGTTATAAGAGAAAATACAGACAGTAAAGTATAAATGTAAACTCTGTCTTGCTTCACAGCTAAACAGCATTATGTTAACATGAACAAACAGTCAGAACTTACTAGGCCATCTTTTGTCTTTATTTCCACATCTTTGAAATAAAGAAACAAAGAGGATGATGAGTTTTTACCTGACACCTGTTTATCCTCAGTCTGTTAGCAGAATATCTCTTGTATGTAGCCTCCAAGTCCATCTCATTTCTTCATTTATGAGGATTTATTAAGGACAATCTACACGAATCAACATATCAGTGTTCATCTACCATCCTCCAGCAAGACGTTCTAAAACCAATGAAGTGACAGATGAAGAAATCCAGAGGACAAGTAAGACGCTGACAGCTAAAGAAACAAAACAAGTGTATTTAAGACCTTTTTACAGGGTTAATGGAAAATCTGCAGTCATGGAATCAGGGACTCTGTTTCATAAATGACTGAATTTTGATGGTAAACCGTCATCACCGTAAACTGTTCATCTAACTTATCTGTAAAGATTGACAGGTTGGCAACAGTAACTAGGGCGGGGGGGGGCATTAGAGAACAGTCTGAGATGAAACAATCTCAACTCAGGGTCCACTTACTTGTGTTTGTTCCAGAGCTTTCAGCCGTATCACAGATTGAGTTTTTGCTGTTACCAGTTTGATGACAAGTTTGAATATTTGAAAATTTCCATGGCAACCATGCAAACTCAATCTGCTGATGAGGACTGTGGGATATGGTCAAGAGCACTGGAAAAAAACAGTAAGTAGACCTTTAGAGTTTAGATTATTTTGTCATCATCTGTGTTTTTTGTCTTGAGGAACATAAAGATATACATTGTCAGACGTCTGTGTTAAGAGTCACTGTCTGCCCATCTGTCTGTCTTCTTCGGTGGTGTTTGATCTTTACTGCTGCTGATCAAAAAACAAACTGGACTGGAAACATCCGACCACATGGTCTTCAGTTTGAACCCTGGTCCCCTTCACGTTGTGGTTTCTGTTTTCTCCTCAGCAGTTGGATGATGCTGGTTGGTGGATTTGTTTTGGACAGAAGTCGAGTTGTTAATAATGTAAATAGAGGAGGAGGAAGCAGGAAGAAGAATATTTATTCCCTCAGTTGTTCTCAGTGTCGATGTTGTCGTCGTCGTTCTTGTGAAGCGCAGACAGAGAGACAATCGTGTTCGACGATTTTAATGTTCCACCATCACAACCACTGTTAGACCAGGAGACGACCTAACCCTGCTGACGTATGGCTCTGGTCTGTTTTACCCGTGGTGATATACAGCTCTGGGTTGATCGAACCTGGTTATGTACTCTATGTTGTGGTTGTGACTGAACCCTGTTGATATATGGCTCTGGTGCTGATGAGAACATTATTGTAATGAAAGCCTTTATTTATGTTGTATGATTCCAAAATAATACAAATAAAAATCTGTATACACTCTTCAACTGGAGTCTGTCTGACGTACGTGTGTGTCGCCAAGGCAGCCAATCGGATGAAGCGTGGAGATCCAGAACTACATCAGTCCTGCTGTCGGCCACCGGGGGTGGGGGGGCAGGTCAGAGCCTGTGAGTGCCATCATGGTGGCTGTTACACTCACCTGTCAAGATTCAGGTAGCTGACCCACTGACTGTAGGTGTACTCACACATGCAGTTTGAGTTCCCTCAGAGTCTCAGGTTTATATAACTGGATGTTGATATGTCAGCATTTCTTCACTTTTATAAGCAGCTTTTTATGATTTGTCATGTTTCGTATTAATATATTGTTTTAAGTATCATTACTAAAAGTTATAATAACTACCAACTTATAGTAAAATTAATTTTCTGGAGCAGAAACGATCAGTAGATTAATCCATTAGCCCATCGACATGAAATGAATTTGTAAGAATTTTAAAATTAGGTTCATCATTCATATTTTCTTCTTCTCTCTGTTTGATATCACAGGAAACAGAATTTCTTTGAGTTTTGGATGAAATGGCCAGTTGTGACATGTTCCACTATTTCCTTACATTGTATAAAGTGAGAGTTTGAGAAGTGGACGAAGTGAAATTGAGGAAACAATCCCGATAAAGGCTGGTTAGTTGCAGCCCTGCACTGACACCACTGCCGTGTCTGCTGGAGTCAATAGAGAAGAGTTGCAGTGTGTGTCGCGGCCGCTGGGGGCAGCAGCCGCCCGCCGGGAGCCGGTGAGCGACAGCAGAAGAAGAAGTGTTTCCGGTGCGGCCTGCCGTGTCGGCGGTGTTTCTGTCTCAAGTTACTTCTGTTCTTCGTGTTAAAGCTCTCCGGAACATTAAAGCTCCTCTCACACACCGTCGGAGACGCAACTGTGAAGCCGCTCAGCGCGCAGGTAAAACGGAAACTTTGAGCTCACCTGTCGGCTGCAGCTGCGGAGCATCGTGCTAATGTTAGCATGTGAGCGGAGATTACACAGAGAGGAAGTTTTACTGCCTGTCTGTCTGCCTGTCTGTCTGTCTGCCTGTCTCTCTGTCTCTCTCTCTCTCTCTGTCTGTCTGTCTGTCTGTCTGTCTGCCTGTCTCTCTGTCTGTCTGTCTGTCTGTCTGCCTGTCTCTCTGTCTCTCTCTCTCTCTGTCTGTCTGTCTGTCTGTCTGCCTGTCTCTCTCTCTGCCTGTCTCTCTGTCTCTCTCTGTCTGTCTGTCTGTCTGTCTGCCTGTCTCTCTCTCTGCCTGTCTCTCTGTCTCTCTCTGTCTCTCTCTCTCTCTGTCTGCCTGTCTCTCTCTCTGTCTGCCTGTCTCTCTCTCTGTCTGTCTGCCTGTCTCTCTGTCTCTCTCTCTCTCTCTCTGTCTGTCTGCCTGTCTCTCTGTCTCTCTGTCTCTCTCTCTGTCTGTCTGCCTGTCTCTCTCTCTCTCTCTCTCTCTCTGTCTGTCTGCCTGTCTCTCTGTCTCTCTCTCTCTCTCTCTGTCTGTCTGCCTGTCTCTCTGCATGCACATACTACATACTGTATACTGACTCATAATGAATTG
This sequence comes from Lateolabrax maculatus, assembly GCA_031216445.1. Lineage (NCBI taxonomy): Eukaryota > Metazoa > Chordata > Actinopteri > Acropomatiformes > Lateolabracidae > Lateolabrax > Lateolabrax maculatus. The sequence goes on from CM062210.1 coordinate 434,889, forward strand.
GAATGCAGCCAATATATATATGGTCATTAAGTCAAGTTATTGTTATTTGTACAGCATCAAATCCTAACAGAAGTTCTCTCAGGACTCTTTCACACAGAGCAGGTCCAGACCGACTCTTTAAATATTATTACAGACCCAACAGTTCCACCATGAGCAGCACTTGGTGACAGTGGAAGGAAAAACTCCCTTTAACAGGTAGAAACCTGGAGCAGAACCAGGCTGAAAGGGGAAGAGAGGGGGAGAGGGGAGAGAGAGGGGGAGGACAGACAACATAATAATCAGACTAATAACAATCAGTGCAGCAGTGAGTGTGGAGCAGGAACATGGGGGCAGTAGACGGCTGCAGTCACAGATCCAGACTCTACAGCTCCAGAGGCACAAACACCTGCAGGAAGAGAGAAAGCTCCAAACTACAGGAAGAGGTGGAGTTAGTAACATGCAGTAATGGGATAAGAGAGGAGAGAGGAGCTCAGTGCATCATGGGAAATCCCCCGGCAGTCTAAGCCTATAGCAGCATAATTAAGAGATGGTTCAGGACTCACCTGAGCCAGCCCTAACTATAAGCTTTATCAAAGAGGAACGTTTGAAGCAGACTCTTAAATGAGGAGAGGGGGTCTGCCTCCAGAACCCAAACTGGGAGCTGGTTCCACAGGAGAGGAGCTTGGTAACTGAAGGATCTGGCTCCTGTTCTACTTTTAGAGACTTTAGGTACCACAAGGAACCCTGCATTCTGTGAGCGTAGTGCTCTAGTGGGGTAATACGGTACTATCAGCTCTTTAAGATATGATGGTGCCTGACCATTAAGAGCTTTGTAGGTGAGCAGGAGGATTTTAAATTCTGTTCTGGATTTCACAGGGAGCCAGTGCAGAGAAGCTCATATTGGAGAAATATGTTCTCTTTTGCTGGTTCCTGTCAGTACACGTGCAGCCACATTCTGGATCAGCTGAAGAGTCTTCAGAGACTTATTGGGGCAGCCTGATAATAAGGAATTACAATAATCCAACCTAGAAGTAAAAAATGCATGGACTACTTTTTCTGCATCTTTTTGAGACAGGATGTGCCTGGTTTTTATAATGTTACGTAGATGGAAGAAGGCAGTCCTTGAAGTCTGTTTTATATGGGAGTTAAAGGACATGTCCTGATCAAAGGTTACTCCTAGACTCCTTACAGCGGTGCTAGAGGACGGGGCAATGCCATCTAATTACAGTTGGAATATCTCAGTTGTTCCCATGTTTGAATGAAATTGTAAATATCTCAGTGAATAAATGATGTGTCTCTGTTGCTGTTCAGAAACATGTCGTCTGGACTCCTGGAGCCTCCCGGAGGAGGAGAACAGGTCTGTGTCTTACTGCTGAGAGATGAAGGAGAGGAGAAGGAGGAGCAGCAGAGGAGGAGGGAGGTAGGCTGCCAGTGGGAGAGTCCAGAGGAGGAGAGGAGGGAGGTGGGCTGCCAAAGCGACTCGGCAGAGAGGAGAGATGCTGCTGTCCAGGTGGACCTGCTGACTCAGCATCTCAGCTGGAGACACACAGGTGAGACGCACCTGCTCACACAGGAGTTCTTCATCCAGTCAAAATATACTCAGAGCAACATGATGTACTGACGTATTTCTGCCACAAGGTGGCAGCACACTGATCACAGATCAGTTCATCAGCTTGTATCTGAAACTTTATATTTATTTTCCTCTTCACATATCTGCATTTGTAAAGTTAACCACATCTAATATAAATTAATCTTTTTATCTTCAGTTATTTGTGCCAAAGATGCAAACGTTCATATTATTTAGAGAAAGTAAAAAAAAAAAAATGTTTTATATAAAATATAAAGGACACTGAAGAATCTCCTGCTGTCTGCAGGTTCGTCTGCGATGCTGCTGCAGTGTTTCGCAGTAAGACCTGATGGACCAGGCGGTGGCGCCCTGCTGCAGCATTGCACCAAGAACCGGACCAGAACCAAAACCAGAACCATCCACCCCGCCATCAAACACTCCCCCAAACCCACCCGGTCCAGGTCTCGGTCCCAGAGGAGGCGGCCGCCTCAGAGATCAAACACCACCAAACCAAGTCGGGCTCAACACCACCACCGCCGCGTGTTACCTGTTACTGACCACCACGAGGAGGAGGAGGAGGTGGTCGAAGAAGAAGAAGGGGAGGAGGAGGTGGAGGAGGAGGAGGAGGAGGAGGAGGAGGAGGAGGAGGACACAGGTGATCCCACCTGGACTCCATCTGAGGGAGGTGAGTGAGGACGGAAACCATCAACAAATCAAAACCAGACTTTGATCAAATATCAGACAATGAAAGGTTTAGTAGAAATAAATATTAGTTTTTATATTTGTTTTCTATATTTATAGTTTTTGTTTTTCATTTTTTATTTCATATTATTTGTGTTTTTTATTCATTTTTTTATTTTTATAAATAAAATGTATTTTATTCGATTTTAATTTTACATGACTGAAGATTTTATTTAGTAAAAATAAAGATTTTAGTATAGATTTATTACTCTGATAGTGATTTGTTTTATATTATTTTATTAATATTTTTCTATTTCTAGATAAAAGTTTTGCATGTTATATTTGGTCTGTTTGAATTTAATTTAAGTATTTTATTATGTTTGTTTCATATTTAAATAGTTAATTTAATATTTATTCCTCAGATTTTATGACTCTGAGCTGCAGATAGTTGTTTAAAAGTCCCTCCCTGTGTGCCCCCCCCCAGATGTCCACCCTCACGCATCTCCCTCGGCTCTCGAGGACATCCAGCGGGACTCGGAGTCCCAGCATGCACCTCTTCGCACGGTGAAGCTGGAGCCTGACAGCACAGTTTGTGACGTCTGTGGTAAAGTGATGAAGAATAAGTCGAGTCTGGCCCGACACTCTTTCATCCACACAGGGAAAAAGCCGTTCGCCTGCCACCTGTGCGACCTGCGCTTCAACCGCCGTGACAACCTGCAGCACCACCTGAGCCGGCTGCACCCCAACGGCGTCGCCAAGCTGGAGAAGCAGCGCGAGGTGCAGGCGTGGCTGTGCGCCGTCTGCGGTAAAACCTTCAGCTGCAGGTCGAGACTCAAGACACACGAGGTCATCCACTCGGGGGTGAAACCTCACCGCTGCGACCTCTGCCCCAAAGCCTACATGAGGACCAACGACCTCGAGCATCACAAGAAGATCGTCCACGTCGACGGCGCCGCCGAGCCTCAGCGTCCGAGCTCGCTGCTGTGTGATTTCTGCGGCAAAGAGTTCAAATGCAGGTCCCAACTGGCCGTCCACTTCCAGACTCACACCGGCGAGCGGCCGCACCTCTGCGACATCTGTGGACGCAAGTTTGGCCGTCAGTACCAGCTCAAACGCCACAAAATCCTGGTCCACGCCAACCGAGTGAACGGCGAGGAGAACCCGCCGCCCGACATGCCATTTGCCTGCAGCATCTGTGGGAAGCGTCTGAAATCTGAAGCACTCCTCGCCGCTCACTCACGCATCCACTCCGGCGACAAACCTCACCGCTGTGGCATCTGTCTACGCAGCTTCCAGCGCGCCACCTGCCTGAAGCAGCACCATGTACGCGTTCACCTGAGGGTCAAAGTGAACACGCCGCACGCCGCTGGACGCAGGAAAAGTGCATCGGCGGCGAAAGTGTTCCCATGTTCAATCTGCAGCAAAGTGTTCAAATTCAAGTCTTTGCTGGTGAGTCACTCGCTGATCCACAGCGAGATCCGACCGTACGGCTGCGACTTCTGCAGCCGCAGCTTCAGACGCCTCAGCCACCTGAAGAGACACCGCGAGGTTGTCCACGCCAACGGAGCACGCCCACTGCAGAGCTTCGTCTGCCACATCTGTGGCAAGGACAAGAAGTGCCGGTCACAGCTCGCCAGACACATCATCATCCACACCGGGGAGCGGCCGTACGCCTGCGACCTTTGCACCGCCCGCTTCAACCGCCGTGGGAACCTGCAGCAGCACAGGAAGCGCATGCATGGCGTGGGGACGGCCCCCGCGCAGGAAGTCCCACCCATCCTGTTTGATGATGACATGACGCCCTCTCTGACTTACAAACAAGAAGAGACGGTGGTGGCCGTCAACAGTACGGCCGAGGGCTGTGAGGCTGCAGCGAGCAACGACACGGACGCCGTCCAGCAGTTCGTCACTACCGGAGGCACCGTATGAACTGAGCGCGCTCACGCTGCCCTGCCCCTCGCCAGCCCTCCGGCTTCATTTACACTCTGAACCTTTAAGTTTGTGATCTAGAAACTGGTCTGATGGTCGGAGACCTGAGCACAAGCGTTTTTCCATCAGATTGACGGAGAACATTTGGAGAACGTCTGGAGAACATGCTGACACTCCACTAATTCACAGTGTTTGCAGAACTTGAAATCAGAAATCTGAGTTGTGATGCTTTAATAAACATGATGACGATCAATTTTCTCCAAAATGTTCCATTAAAGAAAAACTAAACATTAATTTAACAAATGTTGATTTTTTTTTCAGTTTTAAGCCTTTAAATGAAACAGTTCCAGAGCTTTCAGTCGTATCACATGATCCTCTTCAGGTGAGGGAGTGGCTCGGTTGACATGGTAATGTAGATGAATTCCATCCCTACCTCTTCTTCCCCTTCGAGGCAGCTGATTGGCTAATAACAGACAGACTCGGCGTCACAGTAAGAGTTTTATTCATGATACAAACACACGACTACCGTGTGTGTGTGTGTGTGTGTGTGTGTGTGTGTGTCAGATGACCGTTGATTGATCACATGACAAACTGAGGTGTTTCCATGGTGACAGTGAATCCCATAATGAACTGATGGATTATAATGAGACTTATTCAGTTAAAATGAAGCGATTAACATGAAAGGAGCTTTGATCTCCAGCTAACGAGCTCATCTAAGCCCCGCCCCCTCAGTTACTGTTGCTATGCTGTCAGTCTGTCAGTCCGCAGGTGAGGTTACGCTCGACTTCAGCAGGGTTAATATTAATCACCTGTGATCATTGATCAGTTGTGTTCACCTCATACACATTATACAGGATCTAATGGGGGGGTTGAAGTGGAGCTCCCACCTCCTACTCCTCCTCTGACACCTCCTCCTCCGACACCTCCTGATCCTCTTCATGTTTTTCTTTCATCTC